>JAHREE010149768.1:179599-223403 GCA_033628505.1 Tringa tobata | reverse complement strand
GGCCAGCGAGCGGTTGGGGGGGGTGGGGGCAGGCAGGGTTGGGGGCTGCAGCCCTTGGCTGAGGAGGTGAGAGCTTGCCAGCAGCCAGCCAGGGACCTGGGGACTACACAGCCATCCCCTATACAAAGTGCTGTATTTTGTGGGGCAGTGAGGGGCGCCGGGCTCAGCCCGGTGAGCCCAAGGACAGAGGGGACGTTAAGACCTCAGGCTCCCGTGGCTGCTCTGGGGCTGCTTGAGAGCAGGCTCTGTGGGGTGCTCAGCTCTGCCCGGGCTTGTACATCTGTCTCCCGGCCACGGGCACTCTGGGCTCTAGGCAGAGCCACACGAGGACAGGGTTTTCAGTACGTCTCTGCTGGTGCAGCTCGCCCACAGGGTGTGGGCATCCCGCAGCACTGCCTGCCCCGAACGGACCATTCCCTCTCCTAGGGACAAGCCTCCACCGCCTTCCCCGCCGCATTGCGACAGCCCACTGCTCCTCGCTGAGCTGCCTCATTCCCCTTTCCCTTGCCTCTCCTCCACTTCACGCCTTGGCAAGGCAGCAAGGAACGTAGCTGGTCTCAAGGTGCTCCACATTCCAGTTTAGCAGCGTCAAGGGGAAGGCAGATGCTTGGCAGGACACCCTTTGAATCTGGTGCCCCAGTTTGGAGTGTGTCTTGCTTCAGCCCGCACACAGAGTCCACAGGGACTCCCACAGCCCTTGCTCCCGTGGGACAGAGCACAGGAACAAGCGTTTTTGAAGTGTCACACCTGAAAGGACAAGTAGGTGCCCTTGGGGATCTTCGGGAGCGGTGCAGGTACTTGAGGTGCTGCACAGGGTCCTCCAGGGTGCTTTTCTGCACCTTCAGGCACATGAGGAGCCTGTCCCATAGTCTCTGAACCTCTGTGTTGGGGCTGAAGAGCCCAGAGCACCTCCTGTTGTCAAGGGACAGACTCGATGGTGGCCAGTGCAGCACGTGGATGGCAGCAGCTTTCCTGGCAGCCGAGACCCTGGGCCCTGAACACGGCCCGGGAGCTGCAGAAAGGGCAAAGTGGGAACGAGGACTGCCTTGTGTTACACCGAGGCCTGGCATAGAGAAGATCAGGAGGCTCCTCAGAGGCTGTGGCAGCCTTGCTGTTCTTCGTGCTGCTCTCCCAGACGTAGGCTGGCCTCTGCCCGCAGTGCTTTGGTTGCCGTGAAAGGGGTGGGAGCACGAGGACTCCCGGGTTGAGAGCCTTTGTTGGTGGCTGCTGGCACAGAGGGCTTGGGCATCCACCCTGCCCAGTGGCCGCACAGGATGGGAGGAGTGGGCAGCAGAGATGCTCTGCCAGGCTTCAGGATCCTCCTTTCTGCCTGGTTTTGGTCTGTGCAGTGTCTCGTGGTGCAGACACGTGGGATTCAGGCACGTGTCCATCCCTGGGAGCTGGGCTCCACCGACACCATCCTGTGACAATACTGCTCACTGCAAAGCAGCAGTGCCTTCTGGCTCTTCTGCTCTCCGTGCCACCACCTCAGCGTGGAGGGAAGAGAAAAGAAGGGGCCACACAGAGCTTTCCCCCTACCCTAATGCTGCCTGGGGTGTTCCCCGGTCTCCCGGAGCATTAGAAGAGGGGAGAGAGGAGGGAAGGAGAAAACTCCAATCCTGGGTGCTGGGCAGGGCAAAAAGAGCTGCACCCTCTGCTTCGGTGAGGTCTGGGGGGAAGAGAGACTTGCAGAGCAGACGGGGCTTCCACCTGCACGCGTGGCAGTTCCGACATGCAGCCCGGCCCCAGCACACACAGACATACAGGGCACACCAAGGCCGCGGGTCCTGCGGGGCCGGACGCAGCGCGCAGGGATGGACGTGCCATGCAGCCCCGCGCCGAGGCAGAGAGAGACTGAGCCCCACGCGGGTACCCCCCGACTCCCTCCAGGGCCCCGTCCCTCGTGGCGTCCCGAGGGCTGCGTGTGCTCTCAGGCACGTCCACAAGAAAGAAAGCTGGAACCTTTGGGCTCCGTCTGTCCTTTTGGCAGGGCACCCTCTGGGAAAGACTTGAGCTGGGTTTCCTGCCCCATGGGAGCTCTGTGGGGCTGGCGGGGGGGCAGCCAGCATCCATGGGGTGGCTGGCACTGAAGGGGCCACCTGCTCTGCATTACGGATTTATCTTTGGGGCTGCTTGGGCATTAAGGAAGCTTCGGTGCTGTCTGACTGTAAGTGGGGTTGGGGAAGCTAATCCTGATGATGCATCAGGCTAATGGTGCCCATGGTATGACCTTGTCCCCTGGGATCCCCAACACTGCCCGTCCCTTTGGTGTGAGGGTGGTGAGAGCCTGGCCCAGGTTGGCCAGAGAAGCTGTGGCTGCCCCATCGCTGGAGGGGTTCAAGGCCAGGTTGGAGGGGGCTTGGAGCAACCTGGTCCCGAAGATGAAATCACCCCATCCTACCCTGGGCAGGGACACCTCCCACCAGACCAGGTCTGTGTGTGGGGCAGGAATGCTGCTCAGCCCTGCCTGGTCCTGTTCACCCCTACCCGGGGAATATCTCACTTCAAGGAGCTTCTTGGCCATTGGGATCCTGACGCCTCAGCCTCTTCCTTGCACCCACCAGCCACCCGTGGGGACCATGGGAATGGGAGAACAGGGGATGGGGAGCACAGCCTCCCTCCCTGGAGACTGGGCTCTAAGGAAGTGCTGTCTCGCCCTGGGGACTGCTCCTGAGGAACCCCCTACCCTGATGGGACAGGGCTGGTCCTGGAGCTGGGTGATCACCCACTCTCAGCTCCAACATCTGGGTCTGGGGATGGGCCTGGAAATGTGACATGGACCCCCAGTAGTCTCTGATGAGCCCCAAGACTACCCAGAGCCTGCAAATGGGGCAGGGGAGGTGAATAGCACTGGGGGGCTTGCTGAAGCCTGGAGGCTGGGGGGTCCTCTTTGTCCCCATCACACTCCTCCTCCCTCCCTTGTGTCAGAAGACACTTCTCTGCCTCTGGGACCCACCGGGCATTTCTGCCTCGCATTTTCTGCCCCGTCTGCAGCAGGGCAGGGCCTCTGTGCCCCCCGAGCACCAGGCTCTGGGGCCAGGCAGATGGACGTGGTCCCTCACCAGGGCACAAGTGGGGAGTGGGCTCATCCTGTGCTGGGGGATCGGGTGGCAGGGGGCATGGGGCCTTGCAAAAGGACGTTTCCCACACCTCCAGAAGTGACTTGAGGGTGGTGAGGCACTGGAACAGGTTGCCCAGGGAAGTTGTGGATGCCCCATCCCTGGAAGTGTTTAAGGTCAGGCTGGATGGGGCTTTGAGCAACCTGGTGTAGTGGAAATGTCCCTGCCCAGGGCAGAGGGGTTGGAACTTGATGATCTCTAAGGTCCCTTCCAACTCTAACCAGTCTATGATTCTATGATTTCTCCATCGCCAGCTTAGCCCCCTTCCCATGCCAAGGAGGGGTAGGGATGAAATCACCCCATCCTACCCTGACGACCCCGTGCTCTGGGGCTCATCCCGCGTGTCTGGGGGCATCCGTTGGCTTGTGGGGGCACCAAACACCATGTTTTCTGGCTGGGGGTCCTGACTTTGCTGGTGAGATGCTGCCGGCCACGGGGGCTGCCCCCAGCTGCTCGGGACGCCGGTGACACCCCGGCGTCCCCCAGTGCCCCTCCGGCCGTGCCGACAGGGGCTGCCGGCTGCTCCCGCTCCGGGTCTGGTGGTGCAGGCTGCCGACCCCCTCCGATGGTTCCCAGGAGGGTCAGGGTGAGGAGAGAGCTGGGCAAAAGCTTCCCCTCCAAACAAGATCCCTACCTGGCCGCTGCCTGCGTCGGTCGGCCCGGGGCTGAGGGGCTGGTCCCACCTCCGCGGGGGCTCGCTCGGCGGCAGTGGGGTGGCACCCGTGTCCTCCCAGCCGAGCGGTGGGGCGGCCCAGCTGCTGGTGGGGCTCACGCCACCCAGCTGTGCCCACAGCCCTCCGTCAGGCTGTCGAGAAACGGAGGCTCATTACATGGGTGGGGAATAACCAGCAGGGCAGACTCGCACCCCCCTGGCTGTGACCAAACCCTGGGGGGGGGTGGGGGGCTGCTGGGGGTCCCATCCAGCACCCGGGGATGCCCACGCTGGGCTCTGCCGCTGTGCCCGCCGGGGGGAACGGTGCCAGCGGATGGAGGGTTTGTCTGCAGATCTTTAACCTCCTACAGCTTAACTGAAAGGAGGGAGGGGGGGTGTTGGGGGCCGGGCAAAGAAAAAGAAACCAGGCCGAGAACATCTTTTCTGATGATGTTCCTGATGCAATAAGTCCCTCTGAAATTTGATTTGCAGCCGTGGCCAGCAAGGTATTGGAAGCAGAGTGTGCTCCAGTAATTCATTGCTCTTTAAAGCTTCCAAGCCCGCTGGCCGCTGCCAGGGGAGCCCGTGACACCTTTGCATTTAAAAAGATGCTGGCGATTTATATCCAAAGACTGGTCCCCTCCTCCCCCCATCCAGGCCTGGCTTATTTATCTTCATTCCTCTCTCTGGGGCACAACCAGCTTCGTGTTCTTCAAGTGCCGCTGTTTGAAACCGCGGCAATGACCCGGCGCTCTCGGCAATGGGGGGGCGGTTCAAACCAGCATTAGCCATGCAGGCTTCTGCCATGCAAGCGGGGGGGGGGGCTGGCAGTGCCCTCCTGACCCCCAGCCCTGCCCGGCGTGCAGGGCAGCAGCAAAGTCAGCCATGCCCTGCAGAGCTGCAGGTCCTACCAGCGCTCCGGGGAAGCTCTGTAGAGCGGGGCTTACTGGGCACGCCGGCACATCCTTGGGGTGCGTGGATATAAGGGGTGAAGTGTTAGTTATTCCTGGTGACCTTCAGTCCCTGGGATGGTGGCAGTGCTCGGCCAGAGGCCGGGGAGCTGTGTCCTGCTGGGATATGAGCCGTGGCCCCTCGGCATGCCCATCTGCTTGGGCACTGAGTGTGACCACGTGTGGGCAGTTACGTGCCCGGCTGCCCAAAAGCCCAAGAGTCCACCCCACCACAGCATCTACAGGGTCTGGGTGGGCAGTGGGGATGCTTTGGGGTCCCGCAGCAAAGGAGGACCACAGCAGAGGGTGCTGCGAGGTGGGCACCTCACCTCTTCCCCACACTGCCATGGCCCAGCACAAGGGCTGGAGGGTCCTGGGGCAGCACTGCAGCTGGGGGAGCTGGACCCCACCAGCAACCGTGTCCCTGCAGGAGGGGTGGTGGTTTGTCCCCAGGGCCGTGGTGAATTTAACCCCCCCCCAAGCCCCCTCCTGGCGATGTGACTTGAGGTGGCAGCTGAACCATCTGGAGGTGGTTGGTAAGGTCTACTGGGCAACAGGGCGCCTGCCGAGAGGGTGTCCCCTGTCTCCCCGCGCTCCCCCTGCCCGCAGCAAGCCCTTGTCCCCCCACTGCACCCACCTGCAGGTAGTGGTAGGCCAAGTCCTGATGGCAGGACTTGGACTTCAGCAAGGCTTTGTCGATTGTGGCAGAGGCTTTCTGGCACATTTCCCGGGCATGGCTGAGCGTCAGCGTGGACCAGGAGCCCCTCTTAATGTAGTTGGAGTCATTGTTGATGGGGATATTGGTGCAAGGGTTGACCTTGAGGTCGTTATTGCTCTTAGAGGATTTCAGCATGTGCTCGCTGATGGTGTTGTAAGCGTGCATGAAGTACTTGGGCTGGCTGTGGTCCGGCTGCCGGCCCAGTGTCATGAGGCCCATTGGGTTGCGGTAGCTGCAGGTGTCGCTGTCTAAGTTGTCATCTGAGCTCCACCAGCCTGATATGTTGGACCTGGTCCTGCGCTTGGGCTCGGAGGTCTTCGCTCGGTCTTTGCTCTTGCTCCTCCGGTTTTGCTTGGGGTCATCCGCCCCCTTCTTGCCGTTCACGTTGCCTTTGGTGGGGCCCTCCAGAGACTGGGACTTGGCGAAGAGCTTCTGGACGGAGTGGACGAGGTGCCGGATGCGCCCAGGGCTCTCACTCCGGTGCTTCGCGTCGCTCCTCTGAAACTGGAGGGTGCTGAAGCCGTCTCTGTGGATGGGCAGCTGCTTCTCAAACTGGTCGAGGAGGTTTGCAGGCAGGCGGTTGATTTTAGTGGCTTGGGCATGGCTTGGAAAAGGGTTGTCATCCGGGACCTCAAAGTGGGAGTTGTAATGGATGCGGGGGAAGGTGCTGCTGTTGGAGATCTGGTTGTTGAGTGGAAGGAGACAGTCGCCATGGAGGGTATTCTGGGCTGGGAATCGGGGGTCCATGGTGAAGGAGTCAGTGGGGCTGAGGAGGTAAGGGTTCCTGTCCTGGGGGGCATAAAGAGAGTCTTGAGGGGAGTCCAGGTTATCGGAGAGGTGGCGGCTTCTGTTATCTCCTAAGCCCTTCATGGTCCCGGTGTTTCCTAGACCATTGCTTGGGGATGGTGCAGCAGAGCCCTTGCAGGAGCACCGACCCTGCTCCCCCGCAGATGTCCCTGCGCCTGGAGGAAGAGGAGAGATGCTCAGACCACCCTGAGAACCTCTTTGTCAGCCCACCCCTCACCAGGGTGTCCTCGTGAGAGCTGTTCCCAGCTCCAAAAGCAAATTCCACCAAGGTTAAGGGACGAAGGAGAGAAGCAGGATGGGAGAGAGATGACATGGAGGAGGGGAGGAGAAGGAGCAGGAGTCCAGGGGCTGGAGAGAACAGGGTGCAGGAGAATGAGGAGGGGAAGGATTCATTCTTTCTAGCTGCAGTTTAAGTGCTTGTGTGTCTCAGTGCTCAACCACAGGCTGCCTAAATAATGCTGCTGCTATTTTTCTGGTCTCTGCACATGTTTCTTTAATGGAGTCCCTTCCCCAGCCAGCGTAATGGCAGGGACGCTGCCAGCAAATCACCGCTCCTGTCCCATTTGTTCAGGGGGCTGGAGAAAAAAAACCTGCTGCCAAACACTCTGCATGGGCCTTGCCTGAGCCAGGGGAAGCCTGGAGCCCAGCATCCCCTCCTCTGCGCTCTGCTCGGTGTCTCTGTGGTGACGGGATGCGGGAAGGGGGCTGGCAGCCCCGCTCTCCGTCTTGCGTGCAGCTGCGCTAATGCGATGTGATGTCAAACGTCTCCTTCTCCAACGGGCGCCCCGGTCTACGGCGTGTTTTACCCTGGAGGAAGTTGTCTCAGTAGCTACCATGAGAGCAGAGGTGTTTCTGAACACTCCGAGCCTGACCCGAGAAGCTGTTTGATGCTCGGTTGATCTTTCCTGCCTTGCTGCGTCGCTGCCGGTGGAGCTGTGTCCCCCCCGCCCCGAGCATGGCCGTCTGTCCCTTGCTAGGGGCTGAGGGTGGCCACCCGGGGTCCAGGTGTCCCTGCGGGGTGGTGGAGGGGGACAGCCGGACACAGGGGATCCCCTGAGGGACGGGAACCTGCTCACTGAGGGGCTCTCTGGGGCACTTACCCCATCCTTGGGGGGGATCCTCATCTGCACGGGGTTATACAGAGAAAAAAAACAAACTTTTTGGGGCCGCTTAAAGAAAACTAAAGAACATATAGATGAGTTGAGCTGTCAATCAATGGATTGATTTTCCATACTTAAAACCTATTTGAAGCCATGTAGTGTATAAACTAATTTTTATTTCATTTCACCTTTTAGTTTAGCTTCTTATTTACTTTTTGCTTTAGTTTGAGTGTCGCTTAAAGGCAACCAGCTAGCACTGAAGCCTCCTATGGGTATAAAAATCCAGAGAATGAGATCCTAGACTCCTGCTTCAAGATGCAGGGCCCCAAAACATCTACATGCAGCTGAACGGCTGCTCCTTGGCAAGATGAAGGGGCTGCTCTGGGAGCTGGGTCAGCAGAGGTCTGTGCAGAAGAACCATTTTCCAGTGCTAGGATGATCCAATGTTCCCTAACACACACCTGGGAGAGGAAATAGTACTTGGACCCTCAGAGCCTTCAGTGAGTTTGTGAGAAAGAAAACCGTCATTTGGTTATTTCTAGAGAAAAGTAGGATAATGGTGTGTCCCTCTGAGAAGCAGAGTTTATAAACTGGGCTTCTGGATTCTCCTTCTCCCTGTTCAGCCACAAATTTGGCTTGTCCTGCTGCCCAGTCTGGTCAGCAAAACCAGCCAGGGCCGGGTGGTGCGGGGAGAGGAGTCAGGATGGCTGGAGGACGACAGGAATTGACAGGCTTGTTCTCCTTCCTCTCACTGGGAAAAATGTATTAATAATGAAAGGCAGCTGGGCCTTTAAATAATTGTTTGCAAGTACAAAAAAAATAAAAAGAAGTGCGATGTATTCCGTTGCTTGGCGGGTTTTAAAAAGTCTCTGGCTAACTCTGTGGCTCCCAGCGGGTTGGCAAAGCCAGGCTGGTCCCTCTGAAGTGGTGGTTTGCAGAGGGCAGACGAGCACAGCCCGGGATGGCCACCCCGCTCCCGCACAGCCAGTCCCACTGCCCCCAGCAAATCCTGCTCCCGGGGGGCACCTGCCAGCCCCTCCACCACCAGCCCAGCCAGGCATTGCCAGCTGTCCCCAGCACTCAAGGGAACCCCCATGGCTCTTGTCCCCAGGGGATGCTGTGGCCCCACACAAGGCTCGCTCGGTCCCGTCTCACCTCTCCTGAACCCCCCCCAGGTCCTCTGAGGATCCAGCTGCCTTCACCTACAAGCTGGTGCCCTTCCACCTGGCCTGGGCTCTGGTGGCATGGGACAGATGGACAGTGCCCGTGCGTTGTGGGGATGAGGACATGGCTGTTACCCTGGGGGAACCTTGACACCAAACCTGCCCTTCTTGCCAAATGCAACATTGGCCTGGGCTTAGTCCAGATGCTCATGGTCCCTGCCGGTGCCATCCTTCCCCCGTTGTGCCCCTCAGCAGCTGGGTGCATTGCCTCTCTGGAGCCCCTTGCCCACGGGACAGCATCCGTGTGAGCTGGTGGAGCAGTGGTTGGTGCTGGCTGGAGAAGTGCCACCGAGCAGAGACTTGGGGATGTGCCAGGCAGCCCTGCTCCTGCTTTGTGCAAGCTGGCATCAGCGCAGTGATTAAAGAACGGTGACAAAAAGATGTCCTCAAAGGAAACCCCTCTGGACAGAAGAGAAGGACAGGGTGTAGAAGAACAGGCTCCAGGCTCAGCCATCCATCTGGTCCTTTGAATTCCAGATGGCCTTGAATGGGCAAGCTCAATCCTGCCCAACTTGGGGGGGAAGCCCTGCAGGTATTGG
Organism: Tringa tobata; assembly: GCA_033628505.1. Classification (NCBI taxonomy): domain Eukaryota; kingdom Metazoa; phylum Chordata; class Aves; order Charadriiformes; family Scolopacidae; genus Tringa; species Tringa tobata. Next base: position 214,295 of record JAHREE010149768.1, on the reverse strand, counting down.
GGAGCCCAGATCCCCCCCTGAATTACCACCACCCTGATCTGCCCAGGCTCAGCTCTGCCCCCATGGCCTCCTTCTCCCTTCCTTCCATGCCCCAGCTCCAGACTCCCAGCAAGGTCCTTTGCTTCCATGCTGGCTCTGATGGACGCCGTGCTTCTCCTGTCACATCACACTACAGGAGTCAGACAGTCCCTAAGGAGACAACACGGTGCTGATTTGATTATAGCAGGGTCTCTGGATATTGATAGTAAATATGTCCTTTCCTACAAAGGGCAATCAATATTTGAAGCAGAAATCTCCCAGGTGCTCCTGAGAGACACTTCAGCCCCGTGACAGCTTTGCCATAAAGCACATCAGCGGCACCGCTTTTGTGTGCACTGGGCCCCACAGTAAAGTAAAACTGCCTCAGGACTCAAAACAAATAGGGAAATGAAATGAAATTAAATAAGTGAAATGAAAATAAATGAAATGCCATGAAAGCCCGGCTTGCAAGGGAAGAGTGGGGCTGGGGGGCTGGACAGGCTCAGGACGGCTCAAGAAGCAGAGGGGCAGGAGGAGTGACTGAGGGGCTGTGGGGACAAGCAGGGAGGGAGGAAAAGTGATGTCTGGGGGGAGCTGGAGGGGTGGGAGCAGAAGGGATGGGGAGGCAGGGACCAGGGGAGGGCAGGGAGCTCCCTTTCTCCCAGGCAGCTGGACTCTCACTTCTACACAGCAGACAGCTTATTGCTCCCTTCTGCTGTGGGCTCTCACAGGGCTGCTGACAGGTCCTGACCCTCCTGCCTGTCCTGACCCTCCTGCCTGTCCTGACCCTCCTGCCTGTCCTGCTTTCCCTGGTGTCCTGGTTCAAGCAACACAGGATTGATATCTCCTTCAGTAATTTTACTTTGCAGCAAAGTCTCTTCTAATGCTTGGGAAAACTGCGCTTTTAGAAGGCTCTAGTGTTTGAATTTGTAAAAATTTTTACTTTACAGCCAGCTCTGGGATGTGGGATTCAAGGTCTCGGTGTTTTCAAGCCTCTCCAGGAGCAGGGATGAGGAGGAGCGAGACCCAGGCACTTGACCCAGGCTGCCAACAGGATTGTTTCATACCATGAACACCACCTTCAGTATAAATTAGAAAGCTTGCTGAATAGTTCTCTCCCTCCCTCGATGGTGGGGGGTCCAGAGAACTCCTTGCCCCGATGCCGGAGCCCTGAGCCCTTCCCTTCCTCCCGAAGCCGCAGCGCTGGCAGGGTCCCACCTTTGCTGTCCCTGCTGGGAGTGCCCGGCTTCTGCTGGGGAATGGGCTGGGGATGGACCTTGGGTATTTTATATTGGTATCGGGATCAATTCTGGGTCTTTAGTTAATATAATAATAAAGTTAATTAATAATTAACATTATTAATGTTAATTTTTTAGTTTTATCCTATTAAATCTCTTTATATCTCAACCCTCAGCTTTCCTTGTTTTTCCCCAATTCCCCTTCCTGGGTGGGGAGGGGTCATCGGGTGATAAAATAATTATCTAAATGACAGTAAATTGTTGTGGCTTCTTCAAACCATAATACCTGGACATCCCTTCACTTGATGGGCAGCTGCAGCGTGGGGCACCAGCCTGGCTGCTGGGTACCCTGTCGGATCAGGGCTGGTGGGGCAGTCAGGGCTCCCCCAGCCCCTGGTGCCCACCACCCTGTGTTTGCTGCGTCCTCCATGAGCTGGTTTCTCTTTAAGATGGATTAAACTCTTTTCATTGCTTTTCAATTACTCTCTGCGATCCTTGGCACTTCCTTGAGACATGGGGTCAGGGAAGGGAAAAAACCCAACAAGCTTCTTCCCCGTCATCTTTTTAATTTGGAAGGATGAAAAAGCTTGAGATTAAATCTCCCAAATCCATGATCCTGCGGCTCAAAAACTGGGCAAGCGCTGTCTCCCAGGGCAGATGCCTGGTGTGTCCCCCTGTCAGGCACCACGGCGAGGAGGTGGATGGCCCCCAAACACAGGGGGGGCTCACAGAGCGGTTGGCAGAAGAAGACCCTGGTTAGCAGATGGTCACAGCAGGGGCTGCCGGGGCACGGGGAGGATGCACCCCTCAGCCCAGGGGAAGGGGCTGGTTTTGCTGCGTGGCCCTGTTACCTTCCTTGTGATTTTTTCGGGATTGCCCTTCCTCTTCCCAGTGGGTTTGCTGATGCTCAGAGATGCTCTGAGATGCAGTGGATGACCTGGCCTGATTTATGGCAGTTTTGTGTGTTCCAAACACTCTGAACTCCCGCTGGAGCCAGCTCTCGGGCACGGCTCACAGCACCGACCTCACTTCGAGCAGCACCTCCTGCAACACACATCTGCAGCTCCAGACACCCAGCGGTGTGCGAAACCCCAAGCCAGGCAGGAGATGACAGCCTTGCCCGAAGGAGCTTCCTGCTCAGCAGGATCTCCTCTCCTCCCCAGGCTCAGCGCTGCCGGCGTCTCCCTCCTGTAGGACCCACAGCTGCTGTGCGTGGGAGACGGGGCCGGGCCGGGGGCTGCCCAAGCCGGTGGGAGATGGTTCACTCCACTTCAGGAAGACTGAATCACGTCTTCTTTGTGAGCTGAAAAGCCTCCCTTGTTGTGAGAGATACTTCAGTGACTGCAAGTATTTGCTTTTCCACCTCTTTTTAACAGCAAAGAGATTAGGCTGGCCCCAACTCTGGGCAGAGCAGGAGGCAACCGAAAGGAGCTGGATGGAGAGGAGGAGATATCTGCAATGCAGTGCAGATACTAGCAAAGCAGTGATTTCCTGGCTGTCTGTCCTGTCCTCACTCTCACGTGCCTGCCCATCTTATGGCTGTCCATCCAGGCAGTCGCCCAACCGGGCGCTGTTTGGCGAGTGCCAAATTGAAATTATGGTTTGTAACCCCTGGCAGAAAGCGTGGGCGAAAAGTCCATCAAAATGTCACCCAGGGCAGCACCAGGGCAGAAGTCCAATGAGCTGTCCTGGAGATGTCTCTCTGTCTGTCTTTGCAATCCTATAAAGCTCTGAAGTTTCTACTGCCCATTCAGGATCTCTCTGGTGATATCTTGTCCTGTCCACCCTGCAGAACCATGGAGAACAGATGTCCTTCCTCCTTTCCACCTTTGAAGACTAGCTCCATGTCCCCTTGGAGGTGCTCCACCAGGCTATGCACTGTGTCCTCGAGAGGATGGCTGCCCAGAAGACACTGGCCACGGGTCTGTCCCCATCTCCCCACAGTTATTCCTCCCCTGTTGCTGTGAGGTGGTGAGGGCAGCATCCAGAGGACCACCGCTTCACAGGGGCTGCTCCTTGCCTGTTCTGAACAGGCTGGAGCCTTGGCACACAAAAGAATAAAGCCTGGGAGGTCCCTGTGTTTGTGAGAGGGCAGAGCACCTCCTGCAAGCCAACCATGTTGGGGACCACTGGCTTTGACCAGCTTCTGCGCTGGGGCTCTGCACCACAAGGGACTTGGGCAAACCAGCTGCCACTGCCCACCATGCCTCCATTTTGACTTTTGGGGTGAAGGTGTGTTTCCAGGAGAAACCACCCTTTTTTGCTCATGAATCTGGGTTCCTGCAGGCCAAATTCACAACTTAAGTTCTGCAAACTCACCTTAAAACAGCTTATACTTATGGAGAAGACAGGGCAGAGGACAGGGCAAATCCTCTGCCCTCTCTCAGCCAGGAGGGGACAGGAGGAGGAGATGCAGTCCCTCACCCTGCCACCCTCACCTCACCTTGCTGTCTCCTGCTCCAGGCCTTTTCCAGGACTTCTCTTTGCCATTTGCTGGTGTTTACAAGCCAGATGTGCAGTGGTGGCAGCCGGTGCTGGGGGTCACTGGGCAGGGCTGGGGGTCACTGTGAAAAACTTCTTCACATTGAGGGTGGCAGAGCCCTGGAAGAGGCTGCCCAGGGAGGGTGTGGAGTCCCCTTCTCTGGAGATTTTCAAGCCCTGCCTGGATGCCGTCCTGAGTAACATGCTCTAGCTCTGGGCAATCCTGCTTCAGCAGGGGAGTTGGACTAGATGATCTCTAGGGTCCCTTCCAACTCCAAAAAATTCAGTGAAATTCAGGGCTTGATCCTTCTCACCAAGCCTGGGAGGGCACAGGGAGCTCCGAGAGCACCCTGATGTTCACCCTGATGTTCACCTGGATTTCCGTTCCTTGTGTGTGCGTGTTGGGACTGTGGCACGAAGGCAAACCCACGTCTGTGTGGCTGCGGGTTGTGTGTGTGTGTGTCCCTGTGCTGCTGCCAGTGGTGTGCACGGTGGAGACCCAGCTACGGGGGTCAGGCTTGCCCTGAAACGTGCTGAGGTGGCCAAGAGGGAGGCCAGACCCACCTCTGCAGCTCTCACGGCGCGAGGGACTGTGGTCCAAGGGTGGGTACTTCTGCTCCTGAAGAAACTGGGGAGCTGCAAGGGCTGGCTGGTGGTTGCATTGCACCTCCCACGGCCAGCGGTGGGTGCAGGCTCCGTGCTGCCTCCCCACCTTTTCTACAGTGCTCTTGCAAACGCCTTCCATGCAAGGTGTCCGTGTCCTCTCTCTCCCTGGCCACCCTCCTTTGCAAACACAGCCCTGACTGAGCAGTGCCTTGATCCAGAAACAGGCACCTGAAGAACTCTTCTTTCTCCTCAAAATCACAGCCCAAAGCAACAATCCCTCCTTCCCCTTCTTCCCTCCCCGCCTCCCCCTCACAGCTTCGCCATGGATTTCCTGCTATTCCCACCAGCAGAGCTTTCCAACAGCTTCTAAGTTTGTTCCCTGTGGAAACATCAAGGCTGCTGCCCCCATGCTGCATGGCAGCCCTGCATGGCCCCCCATGGCAGGGGCCTTTGTCCTCGTTCGATGGAGAGAGAACTTACCACCTCCTGGGAGAGCTCGTCTCTCTCATCCTAACCTCTGTCGTGTCCCGTCTAAAGAACATGATGCACCACAAAATCACCACAGCTGTGCAAAACACCAGGCACCAGACCTTGCTCCAGGTGGTGCCAGCAAGAAGCCACAGACCCTCTTGCCAGACTTCAGAAAGGTGGCATTTGTATAACAATCATTTGTTTAGGTTGGAAGGCATCTCCTGAGATCACAACCTTCAAAGCAGGGTTGACCTGAACAGGTCTGGTTGGGGAGGGACAAGTACTACTGAGGCAGGGCTGGCCAGGAAGGACCAGGAGGCTGTTCAGGTGCTGCTCAGGAGAGACAGGTAGAAGCATCAGGAGAAGAAACAATCTGTAAAATGGGATTGCTCAGGGTTCAAGTCCTCCAGAAGGAAGAAACCCCTATCCTGACAGGGCTGCGGGCACCCTCTGGAGCCACCTAGTCCTGCCCTCTGCTGATCAGCTCTTCCAGGGCTCCACGTACCATAATCTCCCACGTAAACCTCAGCCCATCCATCCAAGCTTGGCTGCAAACACATGGGTGGCTTTTATATATAGAAACCTAGCAGCATGCTAATAACTAGCTAGATAAGGAATAAATGATTCGCAACCTGCAGAAGAAAAATGACTCTCCTCACCCTGCCGCAAGGAGCTTAAAAAATTGTATGCTGTGGTGTAGGTGACGTGGGTCTGCCTACACGCATGAATTCAAATGTTCCCTGAATTAGCAGGAACACTTCATGTGGCATTCAGCGAGGGGGGCCGCCGGCTTCTAGGGCGTTGCATTAATGATGATTCAAAGAGTTCAGAATCTAATCGCAGGGGATAAAAATAGCCGGTTTCTACTTAGAACAATTCATTATACAACCTCCAGCCTCCTTCTGCCGCTCGCTTCTCCCCGGCAAGTTTCCCCCTGCTGCTGGGGAGCTCCGTCCCAGGGGCAGAGCGGGTACCGAGGGACCAGCAGCAGTCCTGGGCTGCTGAGAAGAGCTTAAGCCAGGTCTCCTGAGGAGCACCCGTGGGGTTAAGGCCACCTGGACTTTCTCTCTGAGACATGTGACAGCATCACCAGGAGAACCAGGGCACAGCCACCCTTTGCCCCTCACTCTCTGTACAGCAGCGGAGGGGAGACAGTGGCTTCCAGTGATGTGTCTCATCTGCCTGGGGTGCCTCCTCAGGAGATGGGGAGTTGCTTTATGAGGGTCAAGCTGTCTAAAGGTGCCCCAACAGGCTCACCCAGCTCGTCTCCAAATCCATCTTCCAGGCTGATAAAGCCAGATGAAGCAAATCCCAGTGTAGGCTACATTGGTGGAAGAGCTCAAGAAAGTGCACAGCACTGATTTCTCAACCCTACTGAGTCCCCTGTCACCGGTGGAAGGATGTCCTCACATCTCACTTCACCTGTGAACAAGTGGCTTGTGCCTTTTTAATGAGGAATCTGCCCCCAGGTCCCAAGGCCTTATGGAAGCTGAATAGTGCCCCACCACCCCGGCATCCAAGCCCCGGAGTGCACCAGTGGTCTCCTGCTTGCTCTTCAGGCAAAGGGATATCTCTGCTGGAACTGCCAGCTGATGTCCACTGGGGTGATGGGGAAGGACAGGGTCTGATTGGAGCCACCCCAAAACAGACAATGAATAATTTTTCTTCCTTATATGCTCTAGATACTATTTTTTTTTTTTTTACCAGACAACCAGATGCTGTGAAAATCAATGGCTGCAATATGACAAAGATTTTTGACTGCAGGTGTTGACTAAGCTGGAGGAGCAGATGAACTCTTGAGACAGAGAACTTATTTTCATGCAAATGTCACCAGTAATGTAATAATCTCTCAAGGGAACAAAACCCCAGAAACTTTACAACCTATTTGTCCCTAAATAGAAGTTTCTCCAAGTTCTCCAGAAGATGGGATCTGCTCTGAAGAGGAAATGCAAAGTATTAAGTGGGTCAGATGAGAAAAATGAAGGCAAGGTAAGAAAGGGAGAGCTTTCAGGAAAAAAGCAGGAGAGCTGATGAGATGGCGTGGAAGCACCAGGGCTAAGAGCAGATGTCATTGTCTTTTGAAAGCTACCTGCAGTCTCTGCTCTCATACTGGGCACTTGGGGCACATGCTGGTGACAACATGGTGCATGTTCCAGCTTGTCTGGAAGAACAGCTAATGAGACCATTAGGGACCAAAACTGATCTGTTGTGGTCAGCGCTGTTCAAGAGGCCTGGAGGAGGGGGTGTGTGTTTGTAAAGCCCTCCATGGAGCAAGCAGAGGATGGAAAGCATTTAACATGACTGCCCTCGACCTTGCTTATGCTGTGACTCCCAGGGATGGAAGTTGTTCAGACTTGCATTGAGAACTTGTGACACAGAAGAAGGCCACTCTGCTTGGCCTTCTGTGCTACCACCCTGCCCCAAAACACCACACGGATCCTCCACGGTGCTACCAGAGCGAGCAGCAGCCCCAGGACCAGTGGTACGGAGGGCTAAGTAGATGAGGAGGAGGAGCTGGGAGGGCAGGGACGGGCTCCTTGCCCTAGATGTTGGTGGTGCAGTAGTGACAGGGTGCTTGGAATGGTGATGGCCATTGCTGCTGCCCCACAAGGTCTCTGGAGCTTTGCAAGGATGTTGCTTTGCTCCAGGGCAGATGTTTCTGTTGCCTAAATGTCCAGATGAAGCTAGGTGAGTCCAGATGAAGTTAGAGGGGTCCAGATGAAGCTAGGGGGAGTCCAGATGAAGCTAGGTGAGTCCAGATGAAGTTAGAAGGGTCCAGATGAAGCTAGGTGGGGCCCTGCCTGCATTTGGGATGCGGGAGGGAGATGCTCAGTGCCCGAGACACAGCAGCTCGTGTTGCCTGAGGGTTCTGGGGCAAGGGAAATCAGGTGGGGAAAAGCCAGCAGCTCCCTCTGCCATTCTTTCCAGAGAAGAGACTGAGATGTGTCTGCAGCCTCCCGTGCGCTCAAAGCTGCAGGAACACTTCCTTTGTCTCAAACTAGGTCAGCGCGGAGGCGTGACGTTACTATAGCAATCGGTATTAGATTTCATAACTTTATTTTGGTGATGGGCGTGTTGCAGGATTCACTACTAGGTGGAGGGAGGGTTGTCATTGAAACACCCTCTCCAGCTCTCCTGCCCAGCACCCTTCTCCCTCCCTCCCTCACGCCACGAGCTCACAGCCGCGTCTGTCCATCCCGTCCCCCCCTCGCCCCAGGCTGTTTCTGAAGAGTCCCAGAGTCATCCCTGGGCCATACCGTACCTCTCACAGCTTGCTGGGCTTGGGGACTAGGCCAGATTCAGCATCCTGTGCACCGTGTGTCCTTCTGGGCTCCAGAGCTGTCCCTCGTGAAGACCTGTCAGGCAGAGAGAAAAGAGAAAATGTCCTCAGGTCACAAAGTGCAGAGGGGTGTCTTCCTGCCAAATGTCCCAGGCCATAACCCTGACGCTGTAAAGACACAAGTCTGATGATTGACGCCCAGGTTGTCTTCATTAAGTCCTAGCAAAGGCACAAGGAAAAGCATCCCATGTAAAGAGGCAGAGGCAATATCCATGGGAGGGTGGGAAGATGCAGAAGTGGGTCCTGTGTCCCTCTGTGTTGCCCGTGGACTGAAAGGACAGACTGGAAATCAGCTATGTGGGGAGGAGAACATGTAAAATGTCTGGGTTACTTGCTCGGGGGCAGAGCTGGGGTGAGCCCCTTCATGGGAAAGTGCTCTTTGATTTTCTTTCCCTTGTTTCTTTGCCATGAAATAGTTCCCCAAGCATCTCCCTTGCTACCTGTGGCTGTATCTTCCTTTTTTGGCCATGCCAGGAGCTTACTGTCCCGAGCAGGGGTGATTCCATCACCCTCTGTGTCTCATCTTCTGGGCTGCTCGCTTTGCCGTGGGAGAACAGAGTCTGGTAAGGCAGGAAGGACAGTCCTGGGGATAACCCCCTGGCTGGGGTGGCAGATGGCAGCCAGGTACCTTTGGTGTGTCCTAGCTATACGCCTGCCAAAATCTGCATCTTGCTCTCACCTCCCAGTGCTGCTCATTAAACTCCTGTTTGAGCAGCTCACACTCTAAATGTCTTCCATCTGGTCACTAGGTGCTACTGTACTGCAGCTAAAGTGTTGTACTTCTTTCTTCATTGTCATTCACCATGAGCTACACTGCAAACAACTGAAAAAAATGCTCCCTGAATGAAAAGTAAAGTAAATAATATGGGGACACCCCCCACACCCCACCCCTGGAATGTTTCTTAATGTCCTCAAAAACCTACGCACCACAACAGAGAACACAGACTGAATTATTTTATCCTTGAGATTAAGTATTATCTGGGGTTTACATCAATTAATGTCCAAGGAAGCCTTGCGTGTATCCACGCTCTCTCTTCTGCACTGAGAAGATGCAGGCACAGTGCTGGAGCAATCTGGGCAATTCAGCCTTTTCATAGAATCATAGAATCATTGAGGTTGGAAAAGCCCCTTGGGATCATCAAGTCCAACCATCAACCCTATTCTACAAAGTTCTCCCCTACACCATATTCCCCAACACCACATCTAAACGGCTCTTAAACACATTCAGGGATGATGATTCAACCACCTCCCTGGGCAGCCTATTCCAGTGTCTGACCACTCTTTCTGTGAAGAATTGTTTCCTGATGTCCACTCTAAACCTACCCTGTTGCAGCTTGAAGCCATTTTGCTGCTGAGAAACCAGGGATGGGAAGTGAGGAGTCAGCCTTCCTATGTTGGTGGGGTTTTTTTTTATTCCTAATTGGGCAGGAGAGGTCATCTGGGTCTTGAGAAGGCCTGATAGAGCTCAAGGGGGCTTTAAAATAAGCCCATCCCAGTTTCTTGACTGGGAGGATGTATGGAAGGCTGGGACAAGGATACAAACCTCAGCAATTTTTCCAGGAAAGTTGGACCTGAGTGGTGGGTTTGACTCCCTCTCTGGTGAAGCAGAAGACGACCAAACCAGCTCTTTGTCCCCAGAAAGGAGAGATGGGCACTGCAGTGCCCATGGGATCCTGCTCTCACCCTGCCACCGCCCAGCGAGAGGGGTTTTCTCCCCAGCTTAACTCATGTCTCGGGGGGGACTTTACAGACACGCCAAGTGCAATGTATGCCGGGGTTGTACATAGTTCCTTCCAAACGTGCTCAACAGCCCTCCTTATAACCTGTCCCAAGGAGGCAAAGACTGGATAGATGGATGGATACAGCACAGGTAGAGAATAAGAGGTATTCAAGAGGCATTCGGAGACTCTCACGGCAGACATCCCAACAGATGGAAGAATGAAAAGCCTGGAAAGATCAGAAGATTGCCCTCCTAAATCCAGTACCAGCTCTCTTCACCTTCCCACTAGCTCTGTACCTCTTGAACAACAATGCAGATGAAATGGGTAAAGGAAAGGCACACGCCCTGGGAAAGCAGGAGACAGCCCTTGTTTAGACAGGGCAATTATACCTGTCCCCAGAGCCCCCCCATCTTCCACACCAAAACACTCAATTTTTGAGTTTCTTGCTGCTGATGGGTACTCAGCTGTGAAAACCTGAGACGGGCGCTCCATCCAGGAGGTACAGCAAACATGCTTCCACCTATCCAAGGGGGCCTCTGTGTTGGAGGCATCAGTTCTTGAAGACAAGGGACAGTTCGACATCCCAAACTCAGACATTCTTGAGCACAAAGACCTCAATGAGGTTGCAGGCTGCTGCCGAAAGACCACTGCTCCCAGCACTAACTATAGCACTGTGTGAATGGATAAGACCAGGTTTGATGGGTCTGGGTGCTGCAGGTGGCCGTGCAGAGGTAATTGCATTGGCACTATCCAGCCTTTTCACAGCTCTCTCCATATGGAAAGTGAATCCTGGCCGCTAGTGACCTGAGTTAGGTTTGAGCAAGTAATGCAGATGTGTGGAGTCTGCAATAGCCATTAGCACAGCCAGTATCCATGGGTAGTGCTACCTACAGCCATCCAAGCATCAGCACCCATCTGCCAGCAGCAAAGCTATGGCTCTCCTGCTCTAATGCCACCAGTACCCGTATGAAGGTAACACCATGTATCACTAGAGCCACTGATGTCCATCGTGAAAGGCAGCAGCCTCTGTTAGCAATGCACCCATCACCCCTCCTGGGTGCACAAGTATCCAACGCTAGTGCCCAGCATCCTGTATCACCACCAGTAACTACTTGTGCTGTTCCGTATTACCATCACCCATCATGTCTGTGTCACCAGCACTCTTGGGGTACTCTGGAGTACCTCTAGGCATGGTGCCGATCCTAGGACCACTCTCAGGGTATCCTGGAGTACCTCTAGGAACAGTGCCGGTCCTGGTACCCCTTAGCAGTGACTCTGATGGGTGGGAGGAACAGTGCCTGGGCTCCAGGCCTCCACTCACCCAGCAGGTTTCTCAAAATAAAAGATGCCATTGAAGCTCTGGAGGAAGAAACATTTTTGTCTGTAATACTGTTTTTGTCTTTGCATGCTACTGTTGCACTGAGAAAGCAGTGCTATAATTACCTTTAATTAATATCAGCATCAACGCCCCAAGGAAATGCAAATGAACAATTGTGCCACCAGCACAATTACATTACGTTAACTACCAGTGATCCACCTCCATCATCCCCTTCTTTCTCCCACTCTCAGGAGCCACTTGCTCTCGTCACGGCTGGGGTGTGGAGGGGCTGGAACTGAGGACAACATGTGGAAGGACACACACTGCTACGAGAGGTGGTGTAACCTCAGGCAAGTGGACTGCAGACCATGGGGAATGGTGGAAAGCAGGGGGCAAGCTGGCATCCATCACCTTCCAAGAAATAAAGGCACAGGATGCTGGTGGAAGCAGCCAAGGGTCTTTCCGAAGACTTTGGCCTCTTCAGGAGCATGGTTGAAAGTGTCCCTTGGGAGACAGTCCTGAAGGACAAAGGTGCCCAGGAAGGCTGGATGTACTTCAAGGAGGCACTCTTCAAAGCGCAGGAAAGAGCCATACCCAAGTCCCAAAAAGCAAGCAGGAAGGGAAGACCAGCCTGGCTAAATAGAGTGCTTTGGCTGGAGCTCAGGAACAAAAAGGTTTATGATCTTTGGAAAAGGGGCCTGGCAGGCAAGGGGAAATACCAGGAAGCGGTGAAGATATGCAGGGGGAAAATTAGAAGGGCCAAAACTCAAGCTGAGCTCATCTTGGCCACCACAGTTAAGAATAACAAAAAGGTTTCTTTTCAGTATGTAAATAGTAAAAGGAAGATTAGGGAAAATGTGGGCCCACTGATGAATGAGATGGGCACCCTAGTGGTGGAAGACACGGAGAAGGCAGAATTGCTGAATGCCTTCTTTTCTTCAGTCTTCACTGCTAAGGCTGCCCCTCATGAATCTCTGGCCTTGGAGGCAAGGGGGAGGGTATGGAGGGAGAAAGTTTCTCCTCCAGTAGAGGAGGACCAGGTTCGGGACCACTTGGCCAAACTGGACATTCATAAGTCCATGGGCCCTGATGGGATGCACCCATGAGTGCCGAGAGAGCTGGCAGATGTTATTGCTGGGCCACTCTCTATCATCTTTGAAAAGTCATGGAGAACAGGAGGGGAGCCTGGAGACTGGAGGAAGGCCAACATCACTCCAGTCTTCAAAAAGGGCAAGAAGGAGGACCCTGGGAACTACAGACCAGTTAGTCTCACCTCCATCCCTGGAAAGGTAATGGAGAGACTCATTCTAGATGTCATCTCCAAACAAGTTGAAGAGCGGGGCGTTATTGGAAGTGGGCAACATGGGTTTACCAAGGGCAAATCATGTTTGACCAATCTGATAGCTTTCTATGATGCTATAACTGGTTGGTTGGATGAAGGGAGGGCAACAGATGTCATCTACCTTGACTTCAGCAAGGCTTTTGACACTGTCTCCCATAACATCCTCATTGGGAAACTAAGGAAGTGTGGGCTGGATGAGGGGACAGTGAGGTGGACTGAGAACTGGCTGTGTGACAGGACCCAAAGGTTAATGATTAATGGAGCAGGTTCAAGCTGGAGACCTGTAACCAGTGGTGTCCCCCAGGGGTCAATATTTGGTCCAGTCCTGTTCAACAGGTTCATCAGTGACCTGGACGGGGGGACAGAGTGTATCCTCAGCAAGTTTGCTGATGATACCAAACTGGGAGGGGTGGCTGACACTTCAGAGGGCTGTGCTGCCATCCAGCAAGACCTGGACAGGCTGGAGAGGTGGGCAGAGAAGAACCTCATGAGGTTCAACAGGGAAAAGTGTAGGGTCCTGCACCTGGGGAAGAAGAATGTCAGGCACCAATACAGGTTAGGCGTGGATCTGCTGGAGACGAGTTCCAAAGAGAAAGATCTGGGCGTCCTGGCAGACAGCAAAATGACAATGAACAAGCAGTGTGCTCTTGTGGCCAGGAGGGCCAACAGAATCCTGGGCTAAATAGGGAAGAGCGTGGCCAGTAGGTCGAGGGAAGTCATTCTCCCCCTCTACTCTGCACTGGGAAGGCCACACCTGGAATACTGCATCTAGTTCTGGGCTCCCCAGTTCAAGAGGGACAGGGAACTACTGGAAAGAGTCCAGCGAAGGGCAATGAAGATGATTCAAGGATTGGAGCATCTCCCTTATGAAGAAAGACTGAGAGAACTGGGACTCTTTAGTTTGGAGAAGAGAGGGCTGAGGGGAGACCTTATTAATGCCTGTAAATATCTGAAGGGTGGTTTGCAGGAGGAGGGAGCCAGACCCTTTTCAGCCATTGCCAGTGAGAGGACAAGGGGTAACGGGCATAAATTGGAACATAGGAGGTTCCACTCAAACACGAGAAAAAACTTCTTCACAGTGAGGGTGGCAGAGCCCTGGAACAGGCTGCCCAGGGAGGTCGTGGAGTCCCCTTCTTTGGAGATTTTCATGCCCCACCTGGATGCAGTCCTGAGTAACATGCTCTAGCTCTGGGCAATCCTGCTTCAGCGGGGGAGTTGGACTAGATGATCTCTATGGCCCCTTCCAACTCTAAAAATTCAGTGAAATTCAGTGAAATTCCAGGGTGGTCTGCGTGGTCCCATGCTGTTGTCCTGCTGCTGAGCTGATGTCCTTTCCCAACATGATTCAAGATGCTTTTGGTGAACTAGGGCCTTGGGTGCTCTGCTGCCAAACCTCACTGGAGAATCAACTCATGCTTGTTGTGCCTTGGTCTAGGAGAGGAGGGCCACAGCCTGCCTCTCTGTAGCCCACGTGTTTCTGTTGGACTTGAAGAGATGCTGCAGAAGGCCTTGAAGAACTAGATCCCTGGTTCATGACCCCTCAGAGCTGGCTGCAGCTAAGTGATGGAAAGAGGCAACTCTGAGTAAAGGATCCGATTGCCTGCTGGGGTCTCCAGAGGAAGTCGATGAGGGTTTCAGTCGTGACTGAGCAGTGAAGGCACAGCCTGCTCGCATGGCAGCACGAAGCGAAGCCCAGGGTGGTCTTTCCCTTCCAGCCAGCCACCTCTGGGGCCACACTGGTGTGACCATAACCTGAGCAGAGCAAGGCAAGCAGAGCACTCATGGTGGGCATTCCTGGGAAGGTGCAGATGGTGCTGGCTTTTAATTTTAGTGAAAATACCGTAAAATTTTACAGGCTCAAAAAGCAACATTTTGGGCTGGGGCTGTGTGAGAAAGGGAGGTCCCTTCCTGGCTGGTCCCTCACCTCCCACTGCAGAGACTTTCCGCTTCTCTTCCAAACTTGAAAGAGCCTCAGAAAACTGCCCATGTCTGCTTCTTGCTAAACCTGAGAAGAAATGAAGCCCTTGTGTCAGGGAACCATCACAGTGTTCTCCCTGGGCTTCTCAGTTTCACTGCCAGCCCCAGAGCTCTGTTACGGGAGAAAGGCTGTGAGCCTGAGTGAGGATCCTGCAGGCACAGGAGGGATGTCCCCAGGGATGGAGGGGATGAGCAGGTCCAGCACAGGGGCAATAAGACAATGGGTGAGGAGCACAGCCAGGCATGCAGGCTCCCAGTGATGGCAAGTGCTACTGAATGCAGCTTTCCCCTCCTCCTGCCATCATTCCTACCGTGAGTGCCTTCTAATACATAGATTTACACAGTGTAAGTTCAGGTATAGTCATTATAAACCTCTGGTCTGCTCTCCTTTATGAAAGCATATTTCCTTTATGAAATAGGCCATAGCATTATTCTGTTCAAATCCAGCAACAGAGATAATGAAAATAAATATATGTGTGTTCTTGTACCTCTAAATCTCATAACCATTTTTCTGGATAAAACAAATACATTTAGCTCCTTTGGGCCTCCCCGAAAGAATTAAATTCTGTGTGAAGGATGCTTGGGGCCTGATTTGAGAGCTATCACTGCCTCACATTCAAGAAGGGAATAAAGTACGTTGTGGAGAGAGTGGAGAGCACAGATGAGATATGGCTGTTCATAAGTGAAGAGATTTGTAGTCAGTATTAAGATTCTCCTGAAGGAGGTATGAATGGGAAGATATGTGTGCCAAAGCACCAGAGGAAGCAATCAAGCAAAGGTGGGAAGAGTGGCAAAGTCCTGCTGAGCCGTGAGGAATGTGTTCCTCTCTCCAAGCCCAGAAGGCTGGCGTGTTGCAAAGGTCCCTGCACAGATGACTCGTCAGCAGAAGAGTTCTGTCTGGGTCACGGGAGGAGGGAAGCAAGGTTATAGCCCATTGCACGTGCTGTTCCTCTTCCTGCTCTCCCAACAGGAAGGCACCCTGAACACAAAGACAATGCACGCTGATCTTCCCTAAGATTTATGGGAGTTGCAGTAAGCAAGAAGCCAAGGCAAAAGATCCACCCATCGTGACTCCTAGAGGGTGTAAAAGACTGATCCAAACCCTGTATCATTGTCAATCAAGGGGAACCTCAGAGACACAGTGGAGACCCAACAGCAGTGCTCCTCTTCTTTGATTTTATATACAGGTGAACCTGGCAAGACCTCCTGGACATAAGCCTTGGAGCTTGTGAGTACATAAAGGAGAAAGACTTCAGAGAGAATGGGTCTGAATGATTGAAATCTGTTTCATTTGAAGGAATACCACCATCCCTTCCGGTAAGATGTTATATTAAATTTTGGTTCATTAGCTGACTAAATAAACACACAGACAACCAGGGTCTGCTCTGCCTGACTAGAGGCTGAGGCTTGGGCAGGCCAGCAGCACCAGGGAGAAGAGGAGGGGACGTAATTCCCTGTGGGTGGAGGTTACCAATTCTTAGCATGGGAACAGCAGAAACCAGCTCTGAGGTTCCCAGAAGAGGAATGGGAGATGGAGCTGGGTGGAGGAGAAATGAGCTTCCCTGGTCCGCGCAGTGAGATAATTGTGCCCACAGGGAAGATGGATGGTCTTACTGAGGGATCCCACTGGCCAGTGGGGTGGCACGTTCCCTCCCCAGATGCACTGGGTGTCCACCAGACTGCGAAGACTGCTGAGGAGGGATTCACTAATCTGCACTAACGATGCACCTCACAGGAGGGAGCTCCTGGGCGTGCAGAGGGTGGTGGTGGGGCAGGGCATGATGGAAGCTCTGCTGGGGCATCTGCGGCCTCTGCAAGAAGAGGTCTCCTGTGGAAGTGCCCCGTTGGCAGTGTGAGGGTGTGAGCAGGCAGGGTCTGGTGTGGGGCAGTGGTCCATAAGATGCTGTTCCTGATGGAAGATCTTCCTCTGAGGGCATGGGGAGCAAAAAAGGTGTGGGACAGACCCAGTAGGATATGAAACAATGAAGAAGAAGGGCAAGTAGGAGGGACTGAGGAGACTTCATTAGTGTGACATCGTGATGTTGAGAATAAAATTGGTCCAGACAGCAAGGGACTTGAAGAGAAGAAGTTCTTTAATTGCCTTCACACCGATGCCAGGGAGCCTGGATAATGCACTCTGCTCACGTATGGACACGAATTCGACCTAGTTGTGCTCCCGAAGTCTGGCTAAGAACGTCACGTAATTGGAGTGTTAAAATCAGCAAATGTTAAAATCAACACCTTTAGGGAAGAACGAGGGCACAAAGAGGGACACTGAATGTCATGGCAGGCAAGGTCAGCTTTTTGAGTCATATCTACCTGTAAAGCTTACAGATCTGTGTCCTTGCAGAGGAATTAGAAGATGGAGAATGTATGGGGCCTTCCACAATCCACCAGCTCACCTTGCCAAGCCTGGCAGCCTGCTCTGCAAGTGTCTTTGTGACATGCATGGAGAAGAGTTTGCCTTGTTGTGAGGAACTTAAGCATGAGACTTGTGCTGTGACTTCTGCTGTATCCTAGTATGACCCCAAGATGGACGTGAGAGACAGCTGGACATAAGGCTTCTGTACAAAATCACAATTAAAATGAGACTCTGCCTCAACCAGTGAAGGACACTGCAGTAGAAGCAGGGCCTGTGTGTGGCACGGACAGCATTTTACTAGAAAAGAGGGTCCTTTTCTGGCAGCTCGATATCTGGGAGGACATTGATAAACTGGAGACGGTTTAGAGAAGAGCCACAAGGACTGCACGATGTGGCTCACACTGGGAGACACCAGGAACGTGACTTAACTGCAGACCACTAGTCTTTAACAGGCTGACAACAGAGGATTCTTAAGTCAGGACCCCACGTGCATCCAGAGACAGGCATCTGAAGATGGTTCAGTCTGGACCACAAGCAAAGAAAGGTTTTATCTTTAACAACCAAGAGCAATTGGCCATTAAAAGGACTCCATTGAGCATAGAGATACATTCTCCATCATGGACATGGGGCATGGACACGGACAGGGACATTCTCCCATGAACATGGACAAATGTTTGAGTCATCTGGGAGGTTTTTCCCAAGATGTTTAGTTCAAACACAGTTCTGAGACCTCAAGGATAAAAAAAACTCAGGGATTTCTTCCTCAGTTGCCATTACCTTTCCAAAAGTGACTACTTCTGGTTTGGAGTTCTGTGATAAATGGGACACTCGCACTTATTCAGTTCCTAATTTCATGCTTGTATCTTCCAGGAGACAGATCAGATGTATGGCTTGCTTTTTTTTGTTTTCTTAAAAATAGCACTGGGACTACCATAGACACATAACAGCATCAGGTGGACAAGTCATCCCAGTACCACTCAGTCCTAAGGACAGAAGGGGGCAAATGCCAGATCCTCTCTTGGGCCAGGAAAGGCAGTGGGGAACTCCCCTGCTCCAGCTAGGTGGTGTGAAGAGGTCTGGGATCCCCCTGCTTGTTGGTCCTAGAGTGGCCTCTCTACTTTGAATCATAAAATCATAGAATCATTATGGTTAGAAGGGACCTTTAAGATCATCGAGTCCAGCCATTAACCTGACACTGCCAAAACCTCCACTAAACCATGTTCCTCAGCACCATGTCTACCCATCTCTTAAATATCTCCAGGGATGGCAACTCAACCACTTCCCTGGGCAGCCTGTTCCAATGTTTGATAACCCCTTTGGTGAAGAAATTTGTCCTAATATCTAATCTAAACCTCACCTGGCACAATTTGAGGCCATTTCTTGGGAGAAGAGACCGACACCCCCCTTGCTACATCCTCCTTTCAGGGAGTTGTAGGGCGAGAGATGCCTTTGGGATGCAGCCAGCAGCACGGGAGAAAGCCTGTGAAGGGCTGGGAAATGCATGGATGCAGGCACAGCTCGGCTCGGGGAGCTGCTCTTGCCCAGCTTGTTGGCTCTCTCTGAGGAACCTGGCATGGGCCACATACAGGCCAGCCCCCTGGTGACTGCTGCTGACCTGTCCACCCTACAGTCAGCACCTCAGTGTCAGTGGGAGGCTCTCTCTTTCTCATGTGGTGAATGCTTTCCCACAACAGTTTCCACCCTTCCTGCAGGCTTTTTCTTCCCCTAAAGCCTGAGCTGAGGCCAGGGGAGAGAGCATCTGGCCCTATGGGAGAATATGACTGGTCGTACTCTGTCACCTGCACCTCGCCTCTTCCAAGAAACTCCACTTTGCTTCCAAGCTACTGACCTAGAGGGAAGGTGTGAACACTGCCAGCAGTAACACTGGGCACGGGAAACACACATCTGCCTCCAGCCTCCTGCTGATGGACCAGGCTGAGAAGCTGATCTGCACCAGTGCAGCAGGACCAGGCTTGAGCCAGGGGCAGGGCATGGGCTGCAGGGGTGGCTGTGCCCCTGGGAGAGGTTTTCCAAGAAGGTTATACGTGACTGTGGAAAAGGATGGAAGCACGTTGACCCACAGTTGAAGAAGAGCAGATTCCCCTGTGCCTACAGCTGCAATTCAGCCATGGATTGGCACATGCTCGCTGTCTCTGTGGGCTCTTACTTTAACCTTAGGCCGATCACGCAAAGCCAGAGGTCACGGGGATTGATTGCGCAGGTGGGACAGGCAGCCAGAACTGAAATGTGGCTACGGAGTAAAGAGAAGGCCAGAGAGCTGGCTTGGAGCCATCTCCTCTGCTGCCCAGCCTGTTCCCAGCCTGCAGCTCTGCAGTGTCTGTCCTCGCTGCTCTCCTCACCCGAAGAGCCTGTTCCTGGTGGGGTCTGAAAGGGCTTCCTGCTGCATGTCCTGACCACGCTTGTGGGAGGAAGATGTGTCCTCCTGTGGCAGAGAAGACCTGGACGACCTGTCCTTGCCACTGCTCCTTGCTCTCCCTCCCTGGCACTGCTTGTCTGCTCAGGCTAACAGGAGATAAAGAGCAGCATCTCCCTCTGGGGCTGGACACAACCTGATATGGCCATTCAAAATCTCAGTAAAAGATCCCTAAACCAGGTCTGCCACACAACCACTCATGCCAGAAAACCCCAGAAATCTTGCGTAGCTCCCGCTGAGAAGCCCTTAGCCTTGTCCCTTCACCAGCTCTGGCAACCCACTGTGAGTCACAGAATCACAGAATCTTCATAGTTGGGAGGGACCTTTGAGATCATTGAGTCCAACCGCACAAGAAAAAAAAAAATTACAATAACAAAACACAAAAACCCAAATAAAACCAAAACCAAAACCAAAAAACCACCTGCAGACACAAACCAACAATCTTGGGCACTAGAGCATGCCCTGAAGTGCCACGTCTACACATTTCTTAAATACCTCCAGGGATGGTGACTCCACCACCTCCCTGGGCAGGCCATTCCAGGGCCTGACCACCCTCTCAGGAAAGTCATTCTTCCTAAAGAGTCCTCCGGCAAAGCTCCTGGCATGACATCTGGGACAATCTGCATCACCCAACTGGGTGTCACCAAGGCAGAAACACTTGGACCTTCCTGGGGCAGGTCCCCGTTCTTGTGCTTCTCACCTGAGCCCTGCTCTGATGTGGCCACTGGAAATGGAAAAGAGAAAGCCACGTCTGTGGCAAACCCAAGGGAGGGCACCAGAGGAGAAGATCCAGCCCGTGGTGTGTGTGTGGGCTGTGTCCCTGCACACCCCCTGCGTGCGGTGGGGCTGGGAGCTGGTTGTGCTGTGTTTGCCCGAGCCTGGCTGCTCTGTGCCGCGCTGCTGTCATCCCGACAGCCACCCGCCAGCCCTGCTGTGCCACGGATCGATGTGCTGCAGCTCCTGGGGACACGCCGGGCTGGGGGCTGCAGGTCTGGGCTGGGGGAGAGGACGTGCCATGCTGACCACCACCGAGCAGCGGTGTCCTCTCTGCGGTACGGAGGATGCTGTCGCTCCCATAGCACGAAGAGCTCTGCAGGTGCCTGCCTTTAACAAGATGAGTAATTCCCTTTCAGTCCTTTAATCAGTCACTTCCAATTAGCGTGCCAATTGTTTTTGCCTTAGCAAACAGCTCTTTCAAGAAGGGTTTTTGCTGCATCTGCTGGGTTGGGAAAACACTGTTCCCAGAAGGGGCTGTGTCTTAGTTCTTCGGCGGGAGGTTCCTGGCTCATGCACGGAGCGTGGCGTAAGTCCTGCTCGTCCCAGACCCACACCAGGGATGAGCACCCAGCAGAGGAGCCGCTGGCTCTTCTCAGGTTGTTGGGTGGCTGTAAAATAGGTGGTCACCCCAGCCCAGGATGATTGTTTTCCTGACTCCAGTAGCGTTTAGCCACGACGGGCTGCTGCCTTGATGAAGCTGTGCATCTTCTTGCACGTTGAAACTGGAAAAGAAGATGTGCCCTTCATCGGTGGCTCCCACCCTGGCTTTGCATGTCACCTCTCAGACTGCCTGAGCTGGACAGTACAACCTCCATGCTGCTCTGAGCAGCCTGCAGAGGCAAGGGAGAACCTCGCAAGCCCATTGAGGGGTGATGTGCCTGCTGCCAGGATGAAGGCATTCCTGGAGGTGCCCCACGCTGGTGGTATCCCGGGCATTGCATTTTCTCGAGGACCCAAAGACTAGCTTTCCCCTCTTGTAGGCAGAGACATTCTCCTTATCCACATCCCTTTCAGCCTTTTTTTTAAATCTTTTGAAAATTCCGTAGCTTTGTGCTTCTGATATCTCACAGCAGCGAGTTCCACAGGTGAATTTTGCTTGTGGAAAAAGGATCCCTCCTTGATCACTTTCCATGGTGCTTGGTCCTTGTGTTAGGGAGAAAAGTAACCAAAGCAGCAGTTCCCTGCTTTGGTGTGTGCTTCCCTCTTTATTTAGATTCATAGTGTCATAGTGTTGTCCAGGCCGGAAGGGACCTCCAAAGGTCATCTAGTCCGACCTCCCCGCAGTCAGCAGGGACACCCCCAACTAGACCAGGTTGCCCAGGGCCTCGTCGAGCCTCACCTTGAATATCTCCAGGGAAGGGGCCTCAACCACCTCCCTGGGCAACCTGTTCCAGTGCTCCACCACCCTCACGGTGAAGAACCCTCTCCTAATCTCCTAATCTCCAGTCTAAATGTGAATTTTTTTCCCATGTGAATTTTTTGAGCCAGGACGAAGCGCTGCTGCTCAGCCATGAACCTCCCGACACCCTGCAGCTGCCCTGGGCGAGATGGGCTGAGGGCAGGACACGCAGCGTGGGGCAGCTCCAGCTGATGGCACTCCTGCCTCTGCCACCTACACACCCTCTGGATGTCTCCACATGGTGGGAAGTCATCATCCATCACCCCCTTGCGATCAAACCAGTGCCTCTCTCCTAGAAGTCACTGAATTCTCCAACTGCAGTTCCTGCACGCGTCTGGTAAGGTGGCCGTGTCACCTCTGCCCTGGCCTAATATCCTGCAAGCTCTGCCCTGGGAGGAGCTATGGAGCTGGGAAACAGGGTGAAACATCGGACACGAGGTCCAGTTCCAAGCGGTATCAGTATGTTGGGTGAAAGGGAGGTGATTGTGCCCCTGTACTCAGCACTGGTGCTGCCACACCTGGAGTATTGTGTCCAGTTTTGGGCACCTCAATCCAAGAGAGATCTGGAGGTGCTGGAGTGGGTGCAGAGGAGGCAACGAAACTGGTGAAGGGGCTGGAAAACAAATCATATGAAGAGAGGCTGAAGGAGCTGGGACTGTTTAGTGTGAGGAAGAGGAGGCTGAGGGGAGACCTCATCACTCTCTACTACTACTTGAAAGGACACTGTAGGGAGGTTGGTGCTGGTTTCTTCTCACAGGGAATTAATGACAGAACGAGAGGGAATGGCTTCAAGCTCCAACAGGGTAGGTTTAGACTGAACATTAGGAAAGAATTCTTCCCAGAAAGAGTGGTCAGACACTGGAATAGGCTGCCCAGGGAGGGGGTTGAGTCACCATCCCTGGATGTGTTTAAGAGCCGTTTAGATGTGGTGTTGGGGGATATGGTGTAGGGGAGAACTTTGTAGAGTAGGGTAGATGGTTGGACTCGATGATCCCAAGGGTCTCTTCCAACCTGAATGATTCTATGATTCTATGATTCTATGAATCCTGCACTGCGAGAGAGTCATTCACTTGCCACCTCCCTCTCAGGCTAAGCCAAACACGTCCTGGCAAGCAGGCATTTTGGGGCACACAGAAGTGTAGGATCCAGCCTACAGCGAGGGAGGGTATAACCCAGCCTAGGTAAAGCTACGGAAAAATAAAATTGGAGTGGCAGTGAAATATATGTTCCCTGGGGGGGAGAGCAGAAGAGTTTGTAGTCAGCGTGGCACCAGTGGTTGCCACAGGGTTTATGGTAGGGTAGGGCCAAGCCTCATCCTGTGAAAAAGGTGTTGAGGTGGGGACATGGTCATGAAGGACGTTGTGTCCCAGGCCGTGCCCCACGTGTCTGGGGTAGGGACACGGATCAGGCAGCCTGGGGACAGGGCAGCAGCCAGCAGAAGAGAAAACTGCTCTGGATGAGGCTCTTTCCCCACAGCTCTGCCATCACACTGCACAAGCGGCGTGATGTGGCACAAGCAGGTGCTTCTCCAGGCAAACCTCGTGCCATGGGCACCACAGACCTGTGCGAGGTCTGCCTCACACGCAGCCTCTTTGGAGGGGCACGTGGGACAGGTCCTTCCTTTCTCTGCCACCTCCTCCACAGCAGCTTTGGGACGGGAAGGTCACGCCACAGACGGACGGTACAGCTCCCAGAAACCAGGGCAGGGGAGCTCCGTGCGCAGAAATTGTTCGGTTTCTGGCTAAACTTAGGAAAGGATTGTTTCTTTCAGGCTTTCCCGCAATCCAGTTTTTGTTTGGTTTTCCCAAGGAACTGGCGTAAGTGTTTTGGGATCAGCATGACCTCTTTTCAGCATATGTAATAAAATACCTTTTTGGGTTGGTTTGTTTATTTTAAACTGTTCAATCTTTTTTTGTTGTAAAATATCTTTCTTTCTATAAATATCAAACCCAGCATTTTCTGATTAAAAACTGAAATGTTTTTGTTTAGCAGGCACCAAAATAGAAGCGGAAGCTCCAAAAATTCCCTCTCTTGTTCACCTGAGGTTTTGAGCCCCCCCCCAGACCACATATCTACCGGAAAGATCACACATCCCCATTGTGTGGTCCCTCCCCCAGAGACACAGGGGTGTCCTCAGCTGAAGGGGCTTGGTCTCTCCATGGTTCAGGAGCGGGTGTTTCCGTGCTGCTGTGGACACGAGCTGTGCTTGGGTGCTGGGGGCTGTAGGTCAGTTCAGTGCAGATACCCAGGGGCTCCTTCCCTACCTCATCTCACAGAATCACATAGGGTTGGAAGGGACCTCTGGAGATCATCCAGTCCAACCCCCTGCCAGAGCAGGTCCACCCAGAGCAGGTCCCACAGGAACGTGTCCAGGTGGGTTTGAATGTCTCCAGAGAAGGAGACCCCACCACCTCCCTGGGCAGCCTCTGCCAGGGCTCTGTCACCCTCACAGGAAAGAAGTTCCTCCTCGTGTTTAGATGAAAGAACTTCTGTTCAAGTTTGTGCCCGTTCCCTCTTGCCCTGTCACTGGGCACCACTGAAAAAAGACTGATCCCATCCTCCTGACACCCTCCCTTTAAGTAATTATAGGTGTTGATCAGATCCCCCCTCAGCCTTCTCTTCTCTAGGCTAAAAAAACCCAAATCCCTCAACCTCTCCTCGTAAGGGAGATGCTCCAGGCCCCTCATCATCTTTGTAGCCCTCTGCTGTACCCTCTCCAGCAGTTCCCTGTCCTTCTGGAACGGGGGAGCCCAGAACTGGACCCAGTGCTCCAGATGGGGCCTCCCCAGGGCAGAGCAGAGGAGCAGGATGACCTCCCTGCACCTGCTGGCCACACTCTTCCTGATGCCCCCCAGGATGCCACTGGAGTGCATGAGGAAGAGTCACAGTGCATCATCTCCAGGTCACAGAGTTCCTCCCGAGATCATCCCACACCCATATCCAACATCCTGCGCTGCCGGCCCCCAGCCAGAGGTTTTCCTTTCATTTTCATTTGCATAACGAAGTCCTGTGAACCCCAGCCTACATTTCCTTCAGGTGGGGCTTTCCCCCTCCCCTTGGAGGACCACTCTCCCTTGTCTCCTTCCCCTCCAGAGCCAGAGGATTCTCCGAAGGGGCCCCAGACTCTTTCCTTTTCCTGGCCCGGGGCGGGATATCCAGGCTGGCCCGGCTTCCCGTGAGTCACCAGCAAATCTCAGCTTCCTTCTGCAGGGCCCTGGAACCAGAGCCCTAATTACAGGGCAAGACTAGCGGAAACAAGCTTATTATTTACAAGGCTAATGAAAATTAATCATGCCTCCCCCTCCCTTTCTTGGGGGAACAGTCATCTTAAAGAAAGCAGATTATAAAAGCATTATGGGCGACTGCTGTGCTGTTTTTTGGCGCTAACCAGGAGATGGTGTGTGGGCTGCGGGCTTTGTTTGCAGGTCACCTGAAACCCAAGGGTTAAGAGTACCTAAAAGGGAAGTGCTGCTTGTTCTCCCCCCTTCCCATGCAGGGCTACCCTCCGCTGCTGGATGCGGGGGGAGCAGATGGAGCCGGAGCCCCAGCACCAAGCCAGACAGTCTGTGAAGCCCTTTGGGGCTTTTCCAGGCAGCTGCTGCTTCTCCCCAAGCCTGCACCCCATTGCAAGGAGGGAGCGGTGTGGGGCGCAGGGCTGTCCCACCCCAGGGACCCCCAGCCCAGCCAGCCCGGGAGATGGGGGAGTTCCCCAGCATGGCCCAGTGGAGCCCAGTTAGCTCCGTGCAGACAGGCAGGTCTCAGGATGCCGGTGGCTCCACGCTCCATCCTGCTGTGCAATGCCTGGGGATGGAGTGAGACCGTCCGCAGAGCCAGACGGGGGAAAAATGTGTCGAGGAGCAGCTCCTGCTGCACAGGTGTGGAGAACCAGAGCGTCCTGTACCCACTGCAGCTCACGCAGCAGGCGCTGCTGGCCTCTTCTGCAGCCAAAGGATGGACACTCTTGAGTGCAAAACTCATCACTCTCATTCAAGCCATCACTGTCACTCAGGGGAAACTGAGGCACGGGATAGAGAAAGTCAGTCATGGAGACAGGGAGAGACCTCCACTCTTTTAAACCGGAGGTTCAAAAGAAGGTCTTTTTTGCACCCAGTGCCAGGTCCTGTTGTCTCCACTGTGGAAGGAGCTCCTAGGGATGTAGTGTTGCACTGAGGGCTGAGCTGAACCCAGAGCTGCCCTATCTGGCTCCCATGCCGACCACATCCCCCCTCTCCCAGGCTGGGAGTGGGAGGAAGGCAAGGAAGGTGCACTGGGAGACCACCCGTGGCCAGCTTCAGGGCTGATGGCCTGGATCAGGATGAGGGATGGAGGGTGATGAGGACCAGGCTCCAGAGCCAGGCTGAAGAGACACTTCCTGCCAGGCCCATCTGGGCAGCCCCGAGCGATGCCGCCTGCAGGAGCCTACCCCATAGCATCTGGAGGCTAGCACAATAATTAACTGTTGCTTTGGAGAAGACAGGAAATGAGCAGGAGGTCAATTTTCAATTTCCCAGATGTGTATAACCAGTTTTTTTCTAGCAGGCAGCCTGAAAATAAATCTCCATCAGTCTAGTTACCGCTTAATTAACATCACTAGCTACAACATGTATTCCCCAGCCCAGACAAAGCCGTAGCTCATCCACCGTTGATGTACAATGAGATGGAGCTGGGGCTGGGGCAGGGCTGGTGGGAATTATCTAGCCTAAATTTTCAGTCCTGCTGCCCAACACGCTGGACGTGTCCTGCTCAGCCAGGGAAGCTCTGCCTCAGCCTCCCTTGCACCGCTCTGGGACGGGGACAGAGGCTGTGATCTTCCCCAGGGCTGGTGGCTTTTGAGGGGCAGCTGGCACAGACGACTGAAAGAAATTTGGCGAAACAACTGGAGTTTTTTTCCCTTTTGCATTTGGAATAAAGAAGAAAAGATGGCCCTGTGGGTGGAACACTTCCCTACGCTACCACTCTGCTCAAGAAAATCTCATTCTTTCCACAAGAAAATCATGCTCTGTTTTCCAAAAACAAGCGTAGCTCTAGTAAGTGAAGAGCGTTGGCCATTACAGAGAGGTTTTGGTAAAAATGACAACAAGCATCCTGGAACTCTCAGGGAAAATGGCCACCATCTCCAAAAGCCATTTTAACAAGACACAGCCACCAAATCCCAGCTACCAAAGCCCCACTGCCCGATGAAGACTGGCCGGTGGAGCAGGGCTGCAGCCTGTGGGCACTGGTACCCGGGATCCCCCTTTCCCCGATGGGGATGCAATCCCAGTCATCCCAGTTTGGAGGCAACTGCTGCCTGCCCAGCACGACAGAATCACAGAATCACATGGGGTTGGAAGGGACCTCTGGAGATCATCTAGTCTAACCCCCTGCCAAAGCAGGTCCACCCAGAGCAGGTCCCATAGGAACGTGTCCAGGTGGGTTTTGAATGTCTCCAGAGATGGAGACTCCACCACCTCTCCGGGCAGCTTCTTCCAGGGCTCTGCCACCCTCACAGGAAAGAAGTTCCTCCTCATGTTTAGGTGGAACTTCTTATACTCAAATTTGTGCCCATTTCCTCTTGTCCTGTCCCTGGGCACCACTGAAAAAAGACTGGCTCCATCCTCCTGACATCCACCCTTTAAGTATTTATACGTGTTGATCAGATCCCCCCTCAGCCTTCTCTTCTCTAGGCTAAAAAGACCCAAGTCCCTCAGCCTCTCCTTGTAAGGGAGATGCTCCAGGCTCCTCATCATCTTTGTAGCCCTCTGCTGTCCCCTCTCCAGCAGTTCCCTGTCCTTCTGGAACGGGGGAGCCCAGAACTGGTCCCAGTGCTCCAGATGGGGCCTCCCCAGGGCAGAGCAGAGGGGGAGGATGTCGTCTCTCCACCTGCTGGTCACACTCTTCCTGATGCCCCCCAGGATGCCATTGGCCTTCTTGGCCACAAGGACACATTGCTGGCTCATGGGCATCCTGTTGTCCACCAGGTCTGCTAGGTCTTTCTCCTCAGAGCTGCTCTCCAGCAGGTCAGCCCCAACCTGTCCTGGTGCAGGGGGTTATTCCTCCCCAGGTGCAGCACCCTACACTTGCCTTTGTTGAAGTTAGAATTAGAATTAGAGCTATGTGAGGACATAGCCTCCACCAGTAGGACATCGACCCCTTGCCTGTCTAAGAAACGTCAAATGCCCTTCTGGCCTGAGACATCCAGGCAGGGTTCGCCTCTCCTTGTGCATCCAAAGGGTAGATGGTTGGTAGCAAATGTGCTGGCAGCCAGTGAGCCGGACTCCAAATCAGGGGTCAGTGCTGCAATCCCCCTTCCCAATCAAGCCATAGAGATCCCAGGAACAGTCCATACCCATGGAGCTGGCTGAAGCCGGCAGCAACCTCCCAGGGCTGTGTGGCCAGACCCCACCGGAGCTGAACCCTGCCGCTTTCTTCATAGAATCATAGAATTTTCTGGGTTGGAACGGACCTTTAAGACCATCGCCTCCAACCATCAACCTAACTCTGATAAAAACCATCACTAAACCATGTCTCTAAGCACTATGTCAACCCGGCTTTTAAATACCACCAGGGATGGGGCCTCAACCCCTTCCCTGGGCAGCCCATTCCAAGGCTTAATAATCCTTTCTGGGTAAAAATTGTTACTAATATCCAATCTGAACCTCCCCTGGGGCAACTTGAGGCCGTTCCCTCTTGTCCCATGGCCTGTTCCTTGGGAGAAGAGACCAACCACCCCCGGCTACACCCTCCTTTCAGGGAGTTGGAAAGAGTGAGAAGGTCTCCCCTCAGCCTCCTTTTCTCCAGGCTGAACACCCCCAGCTCCCTCAGCCTCTCCTCACAAGACTTGTGCTCCAGACCCCTCACCAGCTCCGGTGCCCTTCTCTGGACACGCTCCAGCCCTTCAATGTCTCTTTTTTGTTTCTCTCTGCTTTTTTATTTATTCTCCACCGGTGATTTCTGCTCACAGCCTACCTCCTCACCCGGGTTTACAATGGGAGGTACCACTATCCCCACCAGGTGACCTAGCGAAGGAAGAGCACGTCGGCTGTTAGCATCAGCCCACGTGGAAAAAGGAAGGAGACAAGATGAAAGAATCCATTTCTACTCCTATCATCATCCCGCTTGGCACTTATCTTCAAAGCACTGTACAAACATTAACTAATTAATCCTCCCAACACTCCTGGGAGGAAGAGACATATTAACATGACTCTTATTTTAGACGCCTGATAAACACAAAGGATAGATGGGCCAGGAGATACCAGACAGGCAAAACGGGCAGGTCATGCCAGTTACTCCGTTCTTCCTGTTGAATATGGCAGGGTCTGTGAGTCAGGGGATGTGTCCCAGGCAATTAGTGTGTACTCACACGTTGGAGGGGGGACAGAAGCGGAGGAGGTGGAGTGGAGGGCAGAACGGGGAGTGTTGCAGAAATACAGGAGGGAGAGTAAAACTAGAGCAGAACGGGAGGAAGAAGATGAGCCCCGTCGTCTGCACAGATGGACAGACAGACTGACGTAAAGGCAAGTGCTGCAGGGTGGGGAGCTCAGCAGATCCCCTGAAAGAAGAGGCAGGTGAGAAGGGGACCTGCAGGACCACATGAGAGCGATGTCCCTTAGAGCTGAGGGGCACGGCTAAGCCAAGGCTGATGCTTTGTCACCAAAAGACCCTCCTTCCTCTCAGTCTGCAGTGCCTGACCCTCAGAGTTATCTGTCTCCAGTGGCTTCCCCCGTCCCCTGGAAAAATGCACTACCAAAGCCAAGAGATGTGGGTGTTTGGTGGAGCACACCGGGATGGCACCCACCGCAGCGGGTGCAGGGGCTCTTCTGGCTGGGAACCCAGGGATGCCTGGCACCCCAGCAGCAATTCCTGCAGTGGGAGAGGTCAAGGGGGCAGCCAGAAACCAGGAAAAATAAATTTCAGCTGTGCAGCAGTAAAATTAACATTTTTTTAAGCCACCTGGAAAGTCAAAACAATTTTGTTTGAGCTCAAGCAAGAGCTTTCAATTCCAGCTTGACAAAATTTTATAAGTATCATAAAAATAGACTAAAATGGAAGAAACTCTGACACAGCTGCTGA
Source organism: Tringa tobata (assembly GCA_033628505.1). Classification (NCBI taxonomy): domain Eukaryota; kingdom Metazoa; phylum Chordata; class Aves; order Charadriiformes; family Scolopacidae; genus Tringa; species Tringa tobata. The sequence continues at coordinate 184,759 of JAHREE010149768.1, read as the reverse complement.
GGCATCCTGGAGGAAAGCGTTGAGATAAAGCATTTTGACTTTAAAAAAAATGGATTTTGACCTGCTCAGTCTGGCAAGCGAGTTCCCCAGAAGATCTAAAAATCAAAAGGTGGAGTTTTTTTCCCCACTTAAAGAAAGATTTTAGCTGCAAAACTCCACTTCTCACAGCTCTCCCACCTGGTGCAACAATCATACGGTGACGGCGAGGGCTGCCCGAGTCCCAGGTGCCCTCCACCCCCCAAGTCCTCCTCTGCAGAGGTGGGACCCCTGGGGTTGGTGGTGCCCAGGGGCAGCCCAAGGTGAAGGGGTGGTGGCATGGCTAGAGGAGCTCAGGAGCTGGCTGCCCACTGGCTAGGGCTCTGGTGGTGCCCAAGCCAAGGAAGGGGAGCCCAGTGCCATGCTCGGGTGCCCATGTGTGTGACTGGCAGGGGACAGGCAGCCAGCTCTGGCCAATGCAGCCTGGCAGAGAGGGTCAGCAAAGGCTGCAGGAGCCCCACTGCCTTCTTGACAGGACAAGGGGCAACGGGCACAAGGTGGAACACGGGAAATCCCATCTCAACATGAGGAAAAACTTCTTTCCTTTGAGGGTGGCAGAGTCCTGGAACAGGCTACCCAGAGAAAGTGTGGTTAGTCTCCTTCTCTGGACATATTCAAACCCACCTGGACACATTCCTGTGCAACCTGCTCTGGGTGACCCTGCTTTGGCAGGGGGGTTGGACTAGATGATCTCCAGAGGTCCCTTCCAACCCCTACAGTTCTGTGATTCTGTGATTCTTGCAAGCTGCTGGCTGGTCCAGTGGGTACCAGGGCTGGCAAACCCCAGGTGACCTGCTGCTCCACAGCTCTTGTGGGCAGAGTGGCTGGTGTTAGGCCTTTGGGCTCAGATGAAGAGGTGCAGCATTGTCCCTGAGGCCAGCAGCAAGGGCTGGGAGAGGAGACAGTCACCAGTGGGCGACAGGACAAGGGAGCATGGGCCAGGCCTCTTCAACGCCTATGGCAGACTGGTGTTTGGTACATCTGGGAGAACCTGCCAAGTCCTTAAGCCCTCTCACAGAATCACAGAATCACGTGAGGTTGGGAGGGACCTCTGGAGATCATCTAGTCCAACCCCCCTGCCAAAGCAGGTCCACCTAGAACAAGTTGCACAGGGATGTGTTCAGGAGGGGTTTGAATGCCTCCAGAGAAGGAGACTCCACCACCCCCCTGGGTGATGAATGCTGAGGGGAACCTCCTGGTCCTCCTAGTCCCTTCTGTCATGTGTGGCTTCAAGAATGAACCCACCCACACCAACAGCACTGCCTCTTCTGCTGCCATTTTGTATCAAACACCCTAATTACAACACAGTAGTTCTACTTGAAATTATCTCTCCTTATTGCTGGAGCATGATCATCCTGGCACTATGAATTCATGAAGCAATAACACAATGTGGCCTCCATGTCCAAGGTCTGAAGACCTGGTGGGATCAGAGTGACCATTTCTGCTCCCACAGCTGGTCCCATGGGCTGGAAGATGGCACCCATCTGCACCCGCAATAAGTCCACAGCCTGGGCTGGGCCAGGATGTTATATGAAGAAGCCATCATACCCCTAGCTATGGCCATGTGTAGCCTCACCTCCTAACCCCCACCTTCTGCAGTGCTCCTGAGCCGTGTGGACCAAACGTCTTGTCTGCGTGCTGCTTCTTGTGAGTTCTGACCATGACACCCTTTATCCTGCCTGGAACATAATAAATAGATCAAGCATCTTAATTCCCGCTCTGGAAGTCAACTTCTGTCTGCAATCTCTTGGTGGCCCATCTGAAACAGGGAGCCCAGAAAGAAATGCAGCTGCTTCAGCAGTGATTTTGTGAGACCTGGTGTGGGCAGGGAGCTGTCTCCCCCTCCTGTTAACACGTTGCAGGGGAGAGATGTAAGGAGCTCCCAGGAATAACATCCCTGCTCTCCCTGCAGCACCTCCCCACCGTCCTGATTTGTGCTTTTGTCTGAACTTCCAGCTTGAACATCTCCAAACATTGCACCATTTCTTGTGTCCTTTAGCTGAACTCTCTTTCTTTACTCTAGTGTTTACCCAGTAATGCATCAATAGCCGGCTGCCGCATCCCCTTTCTTTCAACAGGGTCTGCGGGTTGACTCAGCTCCCTTAGGATTGGCCTCGCTGGGATTTTGCATTTAAGGCTTCCGCAGCCTTCATCCCTAAATCCTTTCCGAGATCAGGATCCTACTCCCTGGTCCTGCAAAACAGGACTTGCGCTCAGTGCTCCTTGCAGCCGGCCGTGAGACAGGACGCTGGCTGCAGGGAAGCCCCCGTGCCAAGTGGTGCAGATCCATCTGTGGAACTGCACTGTGTTTGCCACTGGGGCTGGTGGGGGACCGGGCCACCTGCTGACAGCTGGTGGTGGTCCCTGTTCTCTACCTCTGGGCTCCTGGACTTCTCCAACTGAGCTATTTCAGGGGATCCCCAGGGGTCTGGGATCTCCAAAGTCAAGCCAAGGTCCTGCTGTTTTCTCGAGAGTTGAGTTCAATTGGACCAGCCCAATCGCATCACGGAGAGCCTCGCCTGCTGTGCCTGAAATTATAGCTGCTAAATTTTTAAACATAGCAGTGTATGAAGGCCAAAAACAGAGATCAGAGGCTCTTCCTGCTCGTCTGCCCACAGGTCTGGAAAGACACAGTCCATCTGCATAAGATCTTACAGTCTCTTCATGGAGTTTTTCTGGAGATGGCTACGTCTAGTTCTGGGATGCTCAGGCCTCAGTAAGGCTGGAGAAGACCTGCCACAGAGCAGGCTGTGCTTTTGGGGTAGACCTGGACCCATCTCGTACAGACACAAATGCACTTGGTAGAACGATATGTCTTTTTCTGGTCCCTCTGCATACAGAGACACATTCCAGTATAATTAGTTCCTGTTTCTCCAAGGGGCCCCGCACCAATCAAGCACTAATTGAAGGTTCCAGGTCAGCTGCCACTAGCCCAGAGATACTCGCTATTTCTTCTGCTGCCCTTCCTACAGCAGCCCCGCATCCGATTGCCTCCAGCTCTCCTTGTCCAGGAGAATGCAAACATTCAGCTATGGAGAGGACACCCACGGGCATGGGACCTCAGCACCCCATCTTGCCTTTGCCTGAGGCAGTGGCAGAGATTAGCTCCTTCCACTTCCACTCAGAGAGGACAGAAGGTGAGAAAGGGGAAAGAAGCCCCTGAACTTACCGGGTGGGCTGCATTCCGCAAGCTGAGCTGGCTGCTCCCCCTGCTCCAGGCAGAGCTGACCCAACATTCCAGAACCAAAGTGAGTCACAAGGTCTCTATTCACCTGGGATGGGCAGGGAGCTTGAAGAAAGCTGAGGTGTCCTGGAAGTCACATTTTGGGGTAGGAAACCTCCAGGTTGGAGAGTGGGACCAAACGTGTTGTTTGGGGCTGACACCAGAACCCCTCATGAGAAACCCGCAGTGTACCCGGGCTCAGGTTTTGGGGTCTCTGAGAGCTTGCTGTGTCTGACAGATGTCCCAGCATCTGGAGGGCCTAGGGAAAGGCAAGTCCTATTGTCCTCAGACACTGGAACAAAGCATCAGCAGTCAGAGCAGGGGTCCTCCTGGTAGAAACGGTGGCCACAAGAGCCAACACAACAGCCCCAGAGCAGCACTGAGTGATGGCTTGGACGTTGCTTAGCGCCCGTGTACACCCTTCATCCTCAATCAGCCCACCTTGGCTCCAAGGGGTTTTCTTGTAAGGAGGTAGAGGCACAGGGGTGGGAAGAAGAGGGGGTGAGCTGGCTCAGCCCCGCTCCCCCCACATCTGAGCCCAGAGACACCTCCAGCCTGTGGGGACCTGCTGCATCCTAACTCCTGCCCCGCTCCTGCGGCTGGATCGCCCCCAGCCATGCTTTCTCCTGTCTCCTCCAGCACCTGCACTCTCTGGCCCTGATCCTCCGAGTGCCTGGTTTGCACACTGTATTCATGTGAGTGCCATTTGCTGTTACAGGAAAAAAAAAGAAAAAAAAAAAAAAAAAAAGAAGCAGTATTTCTGGCCATGACGACTACTGCAGGGGCCTGTGTGCTGTCTGCCTCGGAGGCACATCGGCAGCCTGGGTCGGTGAGAGCTGCAGCTCTCGCTCCATCTCCCCGCACAGATTTATCTGGCTGGGGCAGGAGATGGGGCAGCGTGAGCCTGCAGCCCCGTGGGGACCACTCCTGCATCCCACCATGCTGTCAGGGATGGAGAAAGAGCAGCAGTGGCAGGAATGGTGGGAACCCCAGAACTAATGAAGAGGCACCCAGAATCATAGAATCATAGAATCATCTAGGTTGGAAGAGACCCTTGGGATCATTGAGTCCAACCATCTACCCTACTCTACAAAGTCCTCCCCTACACCATATCCCTCAGCACCACATCTAATCGTCTCTTAAACACATCCAGGGATGGGGACTCAACCCCCTCCCTGGGCAGCCTATTCCAATGCCTGACCACTCTTTCCGTGAAGAATTCTTTCCTAATGTTCAGTCTAAACCTACCCTGTTGGAGCTTGAAGCCATTCCCTCTCCTTCTGTCATTAATTCCCTGTGAGAAGAGACCAGCACCAACCTCTCTACAGTGTCCTTTCAAGTAGTTGTAGAGAGTGATGAGGTCTCCCCTCAGCCTCCTCTTCCTCACACTAAACAGTCCCAGATCCTTCAGCCTCTCCTCATATGATTTATTCTCCAGCCCCTTCACCAGTTTCGTTGCCTCCTCTGCACTCGCTCCAGCACCTCCAGATCTCTCTTGGATTGAGGTGCCCAAAACTGGACACAACACTCCAGGTGTGGCCGCACCAGTGCTGAGTACAGGGGCACTATCACCTCCCTTTCACCCAACATACTGATACCGCTTGGAACTGGACCTCGTGTCCGATGTTTCACCCTGTTTCCCAGCTCCATAGCTCCTCCCAGGGCAGAGCTTGCAGGATATTAGGCCAGGGCAGAGGTGACACGGCCACCTTACCAGACGTGTGCAGGAACTGCAGTTGGAGAATTCAGTGACTTCTAGGAGAGAGGCACTGGTTTGATTGCAAGGGGGTGATGGATGATGACTTCCCACCATGTGGAGACATCCAGAGGGTGTGTAGGTGGCAGAGGCAGGAGTGCCATCAGCTGGAGCTGCCCCACGCTGCGTGTCCTGCCCTCAGCCC
>JAHREE010149768.1:138320-164871 GCA_033628505.1 Tringa tobata | reverse complement strand
AGAGGGGCAGAGCTCCACGGACCACGCAGCCTTCGTTCAGCCCCTCTCGGCAGCCGTCCATGGAGGCACAGATGCCATGCGAGGGGGCCTGCAGCTCGCTGGCACCCCGCTCTGTCGCAGCCCCCCAGCTCTGAGCCCCGCTCTCCCCCCTCCCTCCACCCTGCCAGGGCTGGGACCCTCCTCCCGGTGCTGCCCACCCCTCCTCTGGGCTTTGCAGGCCCCACCATGGGGGCAGCGCGGGGGATGCTGTCCCCCACGCTCGCGGTGTCACCGGAGCATGGCTGGGATCCTGCACCCCTGGTAGGGACAGGTTCCTGCTCTCCCTTGGAGCAGGGCTCAGCCTGACCCCTCGCTCTGGGGTCCCCAGCCCCACGCCGTCCCACCAGGATGTCACTGCTGCTGGTGTGCCACCACCGGCTGCAGGAATCCTCATCCTGACCCAATCACTGCTAGATTGCCATCACCTGGGGTGGTGACACCAGCTGCATCTCCTTAGCGTGGCTCAAACAAATGGGAAAAGCCCCTCCAGCCACTTCAGATCCAATACCCTGCTGAGGCTGGGGGTTTGATCCACTGGGGGTTTGGCCACCAGCACGAATTTTTGATGATTCCTTTCAATGTCCTACCTAGCTGGTGCTGAGACCACCCTCTCCTCCTAACATCACTCTTTGCTTCATCACTGGTTGCCACGGCTCTGAATCAACGGTGCTGAGCTCCATGTGGAGCTCTGTTGGCCCTGCCTTTTGTAGACTAGAAACGAAGGCTCACTTCAAGATGTTTAATACCCAGTTCTCCTTTGTCTCCTGCCTCACCTCTGACTACTTTATCATGATGTCTCCAGCCTCCTGGAAGCTGGAGCTGTTCTTTGACCTTCAGCCTTAGACAGTCAAGCTGTCAGGCTCGCAGAGCTGCATGGTTTTCCTAGACATCTTATACTTGAGACCGGGGTTGGGAGGTGCAAGGCTAAATAAGTAAATAATGGCAAGACCCTCCAGAGGCCGTAACAGATGTCCTTCAGGAGAATCTGACTCCCTGATGGAACGGGGTGGACTGTGGTGGAGATGAACCGCAAGGCCTCCTCCTGGAGCCCTGCTTCCAAAGAGGCATGTTTGATGCTCCACCTCCACCTCCTACCCCCCGTGCCCTCCTTGCTGTCACAGAGCTGGTCCTTTGGCTGTGGCAGCAGAAGGCTGGATGCGCAGGCTGCCCTCCAGCAGGGTGGGGATGCTCTGCCAACACCGCTGCTCCCACCACTCCCCTTGTTTTCCCCTCTCCACTTCAACGGTGGGCTTGCCTGCACGCTCAAAGACTTTTTTACCTTGGATTTGGCAGAACTTAGCCCAAGTTGGGCCAAGAACCCACCCCACTTTTTGGGGGGGGTGGGTGTTGAAATCCTCTGGGAGCAGCGTGGCAAGGCAGTGCAACAGCACGCGGGAGACCTCGGCAGCCCGGGAGGGGACAGCCCGTAGATCTGAAGATGGCACCCATGACATGCTGCCTGAATCAAGGTCACTTTGTGAGTCATATCAAACCTTGCACGGAGTTTTCTCCGGGACTGTAGCACCCCGCTAACTCAATGGCAGCAGGGAGGAGGAGGTGAGCCCGTGTTGCCGGAGCTGCGGCAGGGACTGCTGGAAGGTCGGGTCCTCGGGAACTGTGAGAACCACAGAAGCCAGCGACACGCTCTCTTGCTTTCCAGGAGGCAGCTACAAAGGCTTCCAGCTGCGGGGGGCTGGCAGGGCTTCTGCTCCGTGGGGCCAGGGACCAGCCTCGCTCTGCAAGCACCTGCGGGACATGTCTGCCCTGGGCTCTGCGTGTGCTGTGGCAGAGCACGACTACAGGTGATGTGTGCATCTGACGAGAGGACTTTCTGAGCCTAAAAATCATTGGCACATCACCGGGACCCTCCAGGGCCAGCCTGCCCCTGGGGCTCCAGCCAGGGACCTGCTGTGCGTGACACTGCTCTGCTACCAACGGCTTGATTCTACTACTAATAACAGCTTCATTAATGAAAGAGGTTGTAACAAGCACTGGTTCTGACCTGTACCTTCCCCAGCTCCATCCCCTGGCTGGGCAAAGGCAGTCCCCACCACTGGCAGCCCCCGGGGGGTGCTCCTGGTGCCACGGCCAGCTGGTGGAACTGGGACGGGCTTTGCACCGTGCCTACGGGGACTGCTGCCCGTGCTCTCCACAGCTCTCCAGCTGGTTTGGTTTTTCATTCCTGGGTCTCAGGGCTCAAGGCAAAGCCCGGCCAAGCCGAGCCTCCCCTGGGGGCAGGACGTAGCGTGCCACGTCCCACGTAGCAGCCAGCAGGGAGGCCAGGGCACCACTGGTGAATCATTCCAGCAGCGTGAGAGAGCTGCTCTGGGAGCCTCCTGAAGGCACAGGGATGACGACAGCTCCCCTGGATGGCCGAGGGGCTCCTCCACCAAAGCTCCCCGGCCCCTGCAGACAGCTGTCAGCTCCAGCTCGCTGCTTGGCTGCATTTGGGACTCTGTCCAGCTCCACGCTCCGGGGTCCTGTCTGCTGAGCCATCCCCAGGACACCACATTGCTCCTGCCAGCTCCACGGGTCAAAGCCTGTTCCAAGTCACCTTCATGAGATGTGCTCAGACCAGATTGAGCTGAGAAGGCACACACTCTGCTGTTCCAGGGGCGAGAGGTGCCAAAGGTTTGCAAACCTCTGATCCTGTACCAGGAGCAGCCCCAGGGACATCTGCTGACATTCAGAACCATGGGCTCAGCTGCACCAGGTCTAAATTTGCATAGAATTTGCAGCAGGGAGCTCAGAGATTTCTGTTTATCTTTACAAATGGAAGAGAAAACCCACCGGATTTAGATGCAGTCTTTCCACATTCACAGTGGTGACCAACCAACCGACTTGCTCCTTGGCTATGAACATGCCTTTTTCCAGCAACCTACCTGCTGGCCCAAAGCGTTTCATTCCTGGCTGTTCCATTCAGAGTCCATCTCCCTGACAGTTTGAATCATAAAATCGCTGGAAGAGACCTTTCAGATCATTGAGTCCAACCATTAAGCCAGCACTGCCAAAACCACCACTAAACCATGTCCCTCAGCATCACCTCTACGTGTCTGTTAAATACCTCCAGGCATGGTGACTTCACCACATCCCTGGGCAGCCTCTTCCAACCCTTAATAACCCTTTCAGTATAAAAATATTTTCCTAATATCCATCCTAAAGCTCCCCTGGCAAAACGTGAGGCCATTTCCTCTTATCCCATCGCCTGTTCCTTGGGAGAAGAGACCGACCCCCCCTGGCTACACCCTCCTTTCAGGGAGTTGGAGAGAGCGAGAAGGTCTCCCCTCAGCCTCCTTTTCTCCAGGCTGAACACCCCCAGCTCCCTCAGCCGCTCCTCACAAGACTTGTGCTCCAGACCCCTCACCTCCCTTGAGTGAGAGGAGGAGTGAGGGTGGCAGGGGGTGCCAGCTCCGTGGCATGACAGGGGTGCCAGCAACTGGGGGGTGTCTCTGTGGTGTGGAGGTCACTGGCTCATCCCTCTGCCCCATTTGGTGGAGCCTTGTCCTGCCCCACGGGAGGGTGCTGCTGGGTAGGGGGTTGTAGTAGCAGCTCTACAGACCTAAAAATAACAGCTCTCCTGTCCCACAGCGCTCGCCACCACACCTTGTCCCAGCGCCAGACCCGCTAATTGCTCACACAATCAAAGTGGCTGTGAAGAGGAGACGGCAAACAGGCGCGACTACCCAGTGATGAAGATGAAGCGGCCGAGCCTGGAGGCTCTCCAGGAGCCCTGTGTCCTCTTGTTTGTGAAGATGTGCCATGGAGCTGCCCCTCCAAGGCTTCATCTCCACAAGTTCCTGCTGTTCGAGATTTGGCAATGCTCATGCCAACAGCTTAGCAGGACAGCCAGGTAGCCCCACACCAGCTCGGGAATGCCATTAGCCTCTTCTGCTCAGCCACGGCCATCCTTCCTGCGCGGCCTCAGGGCTAAGACATGCTGGAGCTCGGCTCAGTCTCTGGCTTGACCTTCCTCTCAGGAGCCCCAGCTGATGGCACCTGTCCTTGGGCTCTTTGCAATAACCCCCCAGTCGCCCACGGGCAGCCCTCGTGCAGGGGAGCCACTCGCCAAGCCTTTCAGCAGGGCAGTCATCTCCAGGAGCCAGCTCATCCCAAGCCACCGGGTCCCAGACACACTGGGTCGCAGCCCTCGGGGTGGCTGAAGGCCACCAGAGGTGTGCTGGGTGTCACAGCCTGGCACACACACACGCACACACACACACACCCGGCAGGCGGTGCAGTCGGTGTGCCCTGTATTTATTGCTTTTGCCATTAGGACAATACTCTGCCGTGCTAGAAGAAATGGGCTGTGCCGTTGTTGTAGATTACCAAATAGTGTTACATTACACACCTAATCAACTCCTACTTCAACAACTCTGAAAAATACCCTATTTTTGTCCTGCTGTCTATGGGCAGGAATTTCATTCCAGGTGATTTCTCCCCAGGTCTCCTACACAAACTCAGCTAGCAGTCACATCAGCAGGACCCAGAGATCTTTCTGGCCATAGATCCTTCAGCAAACGGCCCCCTAAGTCTTTCCCCTGGGCTGTATGCACATCAGCTGCAGCAAGGGAAATGATCACTAAGGAGAAAGGAGCCACTGTAGCTTGTACTTTCTCACAGTGTTTCACCCCAAAAGACAACGAAGGACAGTAAAAACATCTGGAAACTCTTGGGGAGACACACAACTAGCAAACACCAAAGGAGATGATCACCTCTGACCTTCACAAGACCTCTTTCCTTGGCAGTTTCTTGACAGACTTGAGCTCATTCTTCCTTTTAGGGCACTGTAAAATGTGAGTAGCACAGAGTGCTTGCAGAGGAGTGAGAGGAAGAGACCTGGCAACACGGGCAAATTATTGATCTCTAGCAAACATGCTGGTCTGGTTTGCCTGAGCACGCTGCTGGCAATAGCCTGCGAGTGACTGCACTTGGCCACTTCACTCCTTTGCCCTTGGGTGGGAGCTAGGTCACCTTCTGCACCTCACCGGGTGCTCCTGGAGGCACGGGCACCCCAGGAAAAGGGGCAACAGGCTCAGGTTGGGTTTAAGGCTGCCTCCTCTGCCCCAGCCACGCTACAGCTGTCTGTCTGTCTGGCCGAAGGCAGAAATGGGCATATTTGGCATTGGCAGTTTTGCAGTTTGCAATTTGCTTTGCTTGTGGATACGAGATGACTCCTCCAAAACACGCCCCCCGTGATCTGTTTGCTTGTCCTACTCCCTGGGAATTGCAATTCAGCCACCTGCAGACGTTTCCTTGAGAGGTCCCACTTCTCTGCGCGTTCCCGGTGGAGCACAGATTGGGGTGCCTTCCTCCCACCGGCTTTGCTTCACCAGCTCTGTGTTTGTCTCCTCAGGAGCACAGCCACCACTGCGCCGGGCAGCTCCCTTGGGCTTTCAAGCCACTGGGGCAGGAGGAGCATCCTCTGGTGTGCCTAAGGTAAACCACATCCCCTGTGGTTTTGCCAAAATTCTGCTAGGCAGAGGGGTGAAGATGAGAAGAAAGAGGGACACGGCCGTGGCGTGAGCCCCCTGCAAGGTGGGCATTTCGCTCGACAGAGGAAAGAGGGAGGGAACAGATACTTCAGCATTTCAGAAATGTCATTTCCCATATCTGCAGCTTAAAACCAACGTGGCGCTTTATAATGAAAGGCAACAGGGCAGTCTTCAGTGTCTGCCACGGACGGGGCGCCCGGGGGTTTGCAGGCTGCTGTTTGATCCCCGCAGTGATGAGGTTGAGCTCCCCAAACTCCCCGCCATCCGTCCGGTCAGCAGCATCTCAGCACCAGTGAGCAACTGGCACAGGGGGAGATCTTCAAATTAACTAGTGGTCAGACACTCTTCCCACCGTCCTCCTGCGCTCCCGGAGCACTGTCATGACTCATGATGCTATATATATTTATACATATAAATTTGGAATCAAAGACCCATCAAGTCATTAAAAAATCTGCTTTTTCCTGCACGGCCCACAGTTTGCTGGTGCTCCTGCTGCTCTCACGTGTGCAGCGGGGAGCAGAAGCCCTCTCCCAGCCCTGCTTTGCCAGCACGGGAGGAGGAAGAGTGTGATTTCCAAGAAGAACGATAGATTTGTGGAAGCCTCTGGTAGCCTAGGGGACGGCATGGTACCCAGGGCCCTTCCAGGGGTGACTTGGATGAGTGTCATAGTCATAGTGTCATAGTCATAGTGTTGTCCAGGCCGGAAGGGACCTCCAAAGGTCATCTAGTCCAACCTCCCCGCAGTCAGCAGGGACACCCCCAACTAGACCAGGTTGCCCAGGGCCTCGTCGAGCCTCACCTTGAATATCTCCAGGGATGGGGCCTCAACCACCTCCCTGGGCAACCTGTTCCAGTGCTCCACCACCCTCATGGTGAAGAACCCTCTCTTAATCTCCTAATCTCCAGTCTAAATCTGTTCCCCTTCAGCTTAAAGCCATTGCCCCTCGTCCTGTCATTGCAGGCCTTTGTGAACAGGTTCTCCCCAGCCTTCCTGTAGGCTCCCTTCAGGTACTGGAAGGCCGCTATTAGGTCTCCCCAGAGCCTCCTCTTCTCCAGGCTGAACAACCCCAGCTCCCTCAGCCTGTCCTCGTAGCAGAGGTGCTCCATCCCCCTGATCATCCTCATGGCCCTCCTCTGGACCCTCTCCATCAGGTCCACGTCCTTCTTATATTGAGGGCTCCACACCTGCACACAATACTCCAGGTGAGGTCTCACCAGAGCAGAGTAAAGTGGCAGAATCACCTCTCTGGACCTGCTGGCAACGCATCTTTTGATGCAGCCCAGGATGCGATTGGCCTTCTGGGCTGCAAGTGCCCACTGCCTGCTCATGTCCAGCTTCTCGTCCACCAGCACCCCCAAGTCCCTTTCCTCAGGGCTGCTTTCTAGTACCTCACCCCCCAGGCTGTACTGATGGCGAGGATTGTTCCGGCCCAGGTGCAGAACCTTGCATTTGCTCTTGTTGAACCTCATGAGGTTCGCCTGGGCCCACCTCTCCAGCCTGTCCTGAGACCCCCCTGCCTCATCCTCTGCCACCACCAGCTCTAGGAGAGAAGGGGCCATGTTGCAGATGGGTCTCAGGACAGGGTGGCAGCCCGTGGTGTCACCCCTGCCCTGCCCTGGCATTTACTCTTCTGTACTGGAACACCAATTTGGAAGCTCAGCGCCACTCCAGGAGGAAAGTTCTCCAAGAGATGCTCTTCCTGTCTCTTTGCTGGGAATTGTGCCCGGGATGCGTCGACACATCGTCTGCGGTGCAAGAGAGCAAACGGCTCCCAAAGCAGCCGCTTTATTTGCGGGTTTAATAGACAGCTGAGCTTCTGAGGCCTGGAGAGCAGCCCCGTGGGTGGCAGCACTGTCCCTCTCAGGTCTTTATGTCAACCTTTAATCTATTCTGGTCACCACTCAATCCACTAAGCACATCCCAGGGAGGTCCCGAGGCCCCACCACCTTCATGGAGCACAGGGACCCAGCATCTTGCAGGATCGTTCTTTCAGAGGTGAAAACTTACTCCTCTGCCTGAGACAAAAAAAAGGTAGAAAAAAACCCCAACTTTTTTCCCCTACTAGTTGGTTCTCCCGTTACTGCACTAGAAATAACAGCAGTCTTTTTGTTCCCATAAGATCTCACAGGAACCCTTTAAGGCCACAGATAACCTGTATCTAAGATGACCTCAGTACCTTCACTTCAGGTGCCAAGCTGGGCCCTCAGAAACATCCTCCCATCATAAGGAAGTGCTGAGCATTCCTTTAGCTTTTCATTGGGTTACTATCCTGGGGATATCACCTGTGCCCTCTGAAAGGAGCAACTTATATTCAATTTTATCACTTGATTTTGAACTTGAAATACTTCAGCCAAGTTTCCCCCACTTTTACTCGTTAATTGTATTAATTTTCGTAGATCCTTGGCTAAATTTTCAGTGAATAGCCCTGCAAGCCTCTTGGCTCTCTCTGTGGGAAATGAGGTTTTCTGAATTCATAAACATGCAAAAGGAGGAGAAGAAAGAGAAAGAAACGAAAAGAAAGAAGAAATCTATCAACAATAGGAAGCCCGTGTCCAAGTTATACATAATATATTATTCTGCCACATGCAATTTATCTTCTGACATATGCTGCTGTAGCGTATGGCATAGCTATAAAATAGGGAAATGCAGAATCAGGGAGAGCTGATGGGGGAACTACCCCTTTCCCCCCCAGCACACAGAACACTAAGCCAGGGTTTTGTTTTAAACGTGTCTGTTATGTTGGGGTTTAAGCAGATAACTAAAAACATGCACTTGTTCAAGTGTTTTCTGTAGTTGACCTGGGGAAGGGAGGGAGTAAACGCGACACGGTGGGTAGGGGAGGGATGTGGGGCTGTGCTGGGATCAGGTAAATGACGGAGCCGTTAACAGTCTGTCCCAACAGAAATCCCACCAAAACTCAAGGAGCACACCTCAGTAACCCGACTGCTAACACTCGGCAACTTCTCAGCCAAATAAATTGAGCTCCTTGTGGCTCGTGACACTTGTGCTTGGCAGACTGTGTCCTTGCGGACATCTCCAGCCGATGAAAGAGTCTCCCTGGGATGACGCTGCACGAACACCCTCGGCTGCCCACATTGCTCTCCTCAGATGGTGCGACTTGTGTCACCCGCCCTGTCGTGTCAGGCTTTTTGCTCTCAATTAATCACTTTGCAGAGGCTGCCTTAGCGAGCCCCCCCCCGGGTGCCATTGCATGTGACGAGATGGCCACGGAGGGACCCCAGCTCTTCCCGAGGTCCAGCTGGGCTCCCCGCGCCGCAGGGACTGGCACCACCAGCCTTGTTTGTTTCCCAGCGTGTTATTCACCGCCTTCGTTTTCCAGCCAAGAGAGCTTTGCAAATAATAATAATAAGAGAGGATGAATGGGACGGCATGGGATGATTAACCAGGGTTTGCAGAGCCGGGCCAGCAGGCTGGATTGCCAGAGGCACCGGCACCTCGCAAACAACTGTCTGTGTCACCCATCCCACCCCCCGCTGGAGGGGGGGGACATTCCCACAGCCCCTTTGCCCTTCAGCAGATCCCTCAGCAGTGATTGCCCCCACCATCAAACAGCACGCCGTGTTTTCACAAACACTCCCTCCTTTTTTTCTTGTTGTCGTCGTCAGGTTTTTGATCTCCTTACAGTAGAAACTCCTAGATTTATCCCTGCTCTCTGAAGGCATTGCCACAACAGTTGGGATTTGGTGCTGTTAGAATCTTTCTGGACTATAAAAAAACAAGTCATGTCTTTCCATAGCATATGGTTCTCCCCTTACAACAAGAGACACCAGAACTTTCAATTAAGTTTCTGGAAGCGGCGCTGAAGCACACATGACTCATTTCAAAAGTGCACTAACAAGTGAAATGATCCCATTTTTTGCCAGATCTCGGCTCATCAGGAAACAAACAGTATCTGATGTCTTTCTTTCTTTATACATTGACGAAAACAACACCCTTCTCTGTCGCCACTGAGCTTGGGTAGAAATCGTCCAGCTAAATATTATAATATTTGATAATAGTCCTGCCAGCACGGAGCTGACTCATTTAATGTAATGTGCTGCTCCCTGAAGATTGCTTTTCAGCACAGCAAACAATTAGCTAGTTCATTCATCCCAGCTTGAGAATGGTAGATAGTTACAGGACCGCGGGTACGCTCCTAACGGGAGCTGATTTATCAACAATCGTAGTCGTTGCTCCTGTAATTAATCTTATGCTATTTCCACACACACTTACCCCTCCGCTGACACTCTGCTCCCACTTCCCAAATGCTTTTTTTTTAAGCTCAGAATGGCATAGAAATAATTTGGATTCCTGGTCAGTGACACGGAGAAGATGGGTCAGGGCCAAGGGGTGGCTGGGGGGCTCTGCTCTCCAGGGCTCCTCAAACCCTGCCCCTGGCTCCTTGGGGTGGCAGAGCAGAGGCTCCTCAGCCCCAGCCCCAGCTCACGGTGGCCAAGGGCCAGCAAATCTTGCTGGTGTGATGCTACACATGCCCGAGCTGGTATCTACATGCAGGACCCCTCACCAGCCCATGGACACACCTCTGCTTCCACCCATGGCCGTCCCAAGGGAGCAGCCCAGTCCTGCACCTGGGGGGAGCAAACCCCCACATCCCTCCTTCTCTGGGTCCTGATTGAAAATGGGGGGGAGCATCCTTGTCCCCGATGCAGGTGGGGAAGCAGCCACCACAGGAAATATTGTGTGTCCAAGGTCATGCGGTGAGCAAAGAAGTTGTGGGGATCTAATGGGAGCAGGGATTGCCAGCAAGAGGCTTTAGGAGCTGGAAAGCAATTGCTAAATCCCCCCCCCCAGCATATCTGCCTGCCGCCCCGTTATTATTTGTCTGACTCAGCAATCCCGCAGCGCTCGGGAGCAGCCAGGGCTTTCGGTGCCGGCAGGGCTGCTGTCCCCTGGCCCCCACCTCCAGGGCAGGCACAGCATCCCTCCTCTGGGATCTGCTTCCCAGCTGGCTTTGGCAGCAGTGAACCCCTGGCTGATTCAAACCCTGTCGCACCACTGCTTTCAGACACTGCTCCGGAGCACATTAGACACTCGCATTCTCCAGATCACAGGGAGAAAATGGCAGATCCCTGGCAGCCAGCGTTTCTTTATCTCACATCCTTGCAAAAGAGACAGCTCCTGGGATTTTTTTTCCCCTCTAGACTTGGGCTTCAACTGGAGATTTATTTTATTGTGTGTTCATCGCTATAATTATTGCCAGTGTGAAGACGGTGACCTCAGCACCCAGACAAATGAATAGAGCAATGAGCACATCATCAGCATCCTTATAATTACCACCCAAATACGCACCATGGAAACCAGGAGAAAGGGGGGATGCCCAGGTGGGGATGGGAGGGACCACCTCCAGTGCCCTCAGAGGGCAGGACAGCACGGGTCTGTTTGGCTGTAAGGAGCCATCCCGCTGCCCCAGGGGGCTACCAGAGGGCTCTATCCCTTGCAGCAGCACATCCATGGGGACAACCCGGTATATCTGTCTGCTGCTCTCCTGGGAGAGGCCAGGCATGCCCACACAGTTGCCATTGTGGAGTTCTGGGCTCCCCAGTTCCAGAAGGACAGGGAACTGCTGGAGAGGGTACAGCAGAGGGTTACAAAGATGATGAGGGGCCTGAAGCATCTCCCTTATGAGGAGAGGCTGAGGGACTTGGGTCTTTTTAGTCTGGAGAAGAGAAGGCTGAGGGGGGATCTGATCAATGCCTATAAATACTTAACAGGTGAGTCTCAAGAGGATGGGGCCAGTCTTTTTTCAGTGGTGCCCAGTGACAGGACAAGAAAAAATGGGCACAAACTTGAACATAAGAAGTTCCACCTAAACATGAGAGGAACTTCTTTCCTGTGAGGGTGGCAGAGCCCTGGAAGAGGCTGCCCAGGGAGGTGGGGGAGTCTCCATCTCTGGAGACATTCAAAACCCACCTGGACACGTTCCTGTGGGACCTGCTCTGGGTGGACCTGCTTTGGCAGGGGGTTAGACGAGATGATCTCCAGAGGTCCCTTCCAGCCCCACGTAATTCTGTGATTCTGTGATTACTGCTTTTGGGGTAATCCCCTCCCCACAGATGTGCTGCCGCATGGGATGGAGGAGAGACCCTCAGTGCCACATCCCCATAGACAGCAGGAGAGAGCAGCACGGAGATGCACACCTTCGTATCTATCTTTACAGCCCCGGGACTGCACGAGATGCCGTGGGGAGTCAGCCCGAGCCCAGCGAGAGGTCTGCTTTGGCTCTAGGTCACCTCACAGATGGCTCTGGCTCCTTGCCCATTCCTGCTCTGCTCTCTCTGGAGCAGTTCCATGAGCTCCTCTTTGAGCTCCATCCACACTTCTCCTTGGCCAGCCCGTGCTGGTAGGTAAGAGCGGGTGCCCCAAAGACCCCCCATCCCATTCTCCAGCACAGGCAGAAGTTTTTTAGTGTGCCCCAGTCTTGACTTTGCTCCTGTTTACCGACACTGATGACCTTCAGGGAAAAGGGACCTGGACAGATACCAACCATTTGTGCTTCCACATTTCCCACTGCGCCATGGCCCTGGGGGCTGGGACTGATGTGCGGTGGCCTCGGTGCCCAGTGTCATTGGTCCCAGATTCCCCCAGTGGCTCTCCACTGGCTTGGCACAGAGATGGGGCCAGGGGCACCTTGCTTCAGGGCATCTGGGTATAGTTTTCCAGTTGTTGCTGCTCCCCTCACCTGTACCAGTGACTCCATCCTGACAACCAAGTCAAGGCAGTTTGTTATTTCTTTGTAAGAGATGGGGAGATTTCCTTGTAGGAGATGCCCAGTCAGGTCCCCTCTGCATTCAGCCCTCAGCTCCCTCCTCCCAGAGACAACCTGCCTGGAGCTCAGGAATTGGGACAAGGACCTTCTGCCTGACCCAGCGGCTGCTCCCTTCTCTCTCAGCCCCCTAATATTTCTTCAAGTGCCCCCAGGAAGGTGCCACCATGGTGGTAAACGCAAGGCAATGTCTTTTTACAGTATGCCCTGACCAAAGGAGAACGTCTGGTATTGAAAGAATAAATCTAGTTGCTTTTATTAAATAGCAGGTGAAGGGCTTTGGCCAAAAATGGGGGAGGGAAGTTCAATTTGAAGAGCATTTTACTGTTTTTAAGTAACTACTTTTGTGGCAGGTGTGCTGGAACAGCTGTTCTTTTTCTTTTCAACATTAAATTTGCCATTTTGAAGCTGCAAGGTTTTGGGCTTTAACATTGAATCCTCACAAATTAAAAGAAAATGAGCATAAGCAGCAGGAGGATCAGATAGTGCCCAGGGGCACGAGGGTCTTCAGTTTCCACCAGATGAAACACTTCCGAGCGGCATTTTTGGTTTTTACTTGCTTGAGGACTGTCACTTTTTCTGTTTTGGACCAAACCAAACCAATTCCCCTTCCACCTCTCAAGACTGCCCCGGGAAGCCCTGGACTCAGCCTCAGCTTTCTGAGGGCAACATCCAAATGGACTGTTCACCCAGACCCCGATGGACCAGGATCCTTCTGAATGGGCTTCATTTATCATTTGAACCAATCTGGTACAATTCCTCTACCTCTTCACGAGCACAGTGCCTACTACCTGTTTCTGGATTCATCCCCCATAATCCAAGTTCCAGCCATAAAAACCTTACAGAAGTTGCTGAATTTGCTGGATGGTGGGTTTCCCTGGACCTTGACTCATGTATACAGGGAGAAGTGCTACTCATGTATACAAGGAGAGGTGGTGGTTAATGGCTCATTTTGGGCAAGGTGGGTGCTCGGCTCTTGGCAGGATCTGGGTCTCAGGGCTCAGCAGGAGCAGAGAAGAGCCACGAGGAGAAGCACCACCATACCCCTGATCCGAGCCAACCACCACCTGACTGTCCAATATGCCGGCAAAACCCTGCTCACCTAATCCTGAGCATTAGAAATATTGACCATCAGCGCTGGATAAACGGGAAGGAATTGATATCAGCTCAGAGACAATCCCCAGACCAGAGACAGAATTAACCAGCTTATTATTATTATTTAATGCCTATATTGTGAGAACGGATGAATAATTCGTTTGCAAGGCTCTGCATGCAAGGCTGTTATGAAGCTTAATTCATTAGCGCTTGTAAAGTGACTTGAACTCGTGAGATGAAAGGTGCCCTCTGAGTGCCAAGTACTATTATGGCTCCAGTACTGCGGATCTTTAATAAGGATATTGAATGGCTCCTCTGAGCCAGCACATTGCTTTTTAACTTCTTTATGGCTGTTTTTACAAGCGCTATCCTAGAGAGCCAAAAAAATAAAAAGTTGCAAGAAAAAAATAATAGGGCAACGGCGCAGAGAGTGTAAGGCACCGAGGGTTCTCCTCCCTGCAGGACACCCTGGTGGCCTCCTCCAGGGATGGACGACACCGGGGTGACCATTCCGCTGTGCTCAGCACTGTTCCCTGTCTGGCCTGTGCCTGCCAGCGGGTGCCAGTCCTAGGGGTCTGTCACCAGCCCTGCTGGGGTGACCGAGAGCTGGGACAGCTCTGGGGACACCGCTGGATGGAGGCTGAGAGGTGGCCAGTGGGGAGAGAGGGACGTTGCGGTGGAAGCTGCGACTGCTGGCAGGGTTTATGGCTTGCCTGCGGGCTCCCAGGTGAGCTGCCTCCCTTTTCATGCTGTTGGGTTTGGCCCGTGTCTGGGGAGGTGACAGTGGGGGACCATCCATCCATCCCTGCCATCCACCCGCCCATGCCAGCCTGCTCTCACCTCCTCTGACAAACAGCCGCGTGATGGGGTGAGTGGAGGATGCTGGATTTCCCTCTGATGTGCTCCACCAGGAGCTGTGTCCCCTGGATTTCCCTCTGATGTGCTCCACCACGAGCTGTGTCCCCTCTGCCTTCCCAGCCCAGCTCAGCCTGGCCACAGCGGGTGCTGGTGGAGATGGTGATGGGGTGCACTCTTACGGTGCCCCCAGGGCCTCAGAGACACGGGCCAGCTGAGCGACTTCACAGCAGAAATGCTCAGGTCCCAGTCTGTTTCCTCCAGACCCTCCTGGCTCTCTCCCTGCCAATGCAAACGCTGTCAGCCCTCCTGCTCTCCTCGCTGGGGAGCAGATTTATGCTGGCTGACACGCTTTCCTTCCCCGTGCAGTGAGTGGACTTTCATGGACTCCCTCTACGGAGGTTTCGTGACAGCATCATTTCTCTGCTCGCTGCAGCCCCTCGCTCCATGACAAAGCCATTACGCCTCGGCCAGGCTCCGCCGAGCTCCGGCACCGTGCACTGCAAGGACCCTCTTTGGAAATCCTGCCTCCTTCACATCCATCTCCCTGCGGCTGCTGTGGCTCATTTATCAGGTAAGAGACCGTGGCCATGAGTCCACGGAAAACTTCCCTGCCTTAGCCAGGTGGGAAGATCTTTCCCGGTCTGAAGTCCCACCTATGGCATCTCTAATCGCTGCTGCATTTCCCATAAGCTGTGATGGGCTTTGAAAAAAAATAATAAAGCTGTCTAAAATTTCCCACTCGGAGGAGAGCAAAGTGTCACCGCAGCCTAGTGACCACAGCATGGCCAGCACAACCTCCAAATGACCAGGGAAGCGGCAACTTCTTTCATGGAGGGAGAAACGAACCCTCCAAGGAGAAAGCGGTGACCTTCTCACCTGCCTTCCTCTCCTCTTTCTTCAAATGTTGCTGCAACCAGCAAAAACTCTCTCATTATCTACGGAGGCACAAATTGCTCAATAAGGAGCGCAGCGAGGCTTTGGCCCGTGCTTGGCCACCAAGGGTCTCAGCACGTCGGGGAGCTCCAGACCTGGGGACGAGCCGTGGCCTTCCCTCTGCTGGGGCTCTGCTGGGGGAAAGGACTCAGCTTTTGCTTTAATTACTCCAAACCGGTTTCACTCGGAGGAAAATAAAATATTTAGCAGAGACTTGTGGCTTTGTCAAAGTAAGATTAAATTTTTAGGTGCCTGCAAAATTTAATTGGCATCAGTGTAGGACAGTTTCTGCCTCTGAAAATGAAAACAGCTTTCCTGACAAGTAGGGCAACTAAAATGATGAAGGGATTGGAGCACCTCATTTATGAGAAAAGGCTCAAAGAGCTGGGGCTCTTCAGCCTGGAGAAGAGAAGGCTGAGGGTTGACCTTATCTATGTTTACAAGTTCCTAAAGGGTGGGTTGAAGGAGGATGGAGCCGGACTCTTTTCAGTGGTTCCCAGTGACAGGACGAGGGGCAACGGGCACAAGCTGGAACATGGGAAGTTCCACTCAAATAGGAGGAAAACCTTCTTTCTGGTGAGGGTGGCAGAGCCCTGGAAGAGGCTGCCCAGGGAGGGTGTGGAGTCCCCTTCTCTGGAGATCTTCATGATCTGCCTGGATGCTCCTGAGTGATGTGCTCTGGGCAACCCTGCTTTGGCAGGGGAGTTGGACTGGATGATCTCTAGAGGTTCCTTCCAACTCTGATAACTCTGTGATTCTGTAGCCTGACCTTTGGAGAGCTGTCCCTTTCTAGTGTCTTCAGTGTTGCCCAGGGACCAGCCTGGGCTGGTGGCCCTGCATGCCCAGGCTCCCAGTCTGACAGCACCAACCACCTCAGATCCAGCAATGCTGCCGGCGGCACAGCCCCTTCACCCTGTCCTGGGAGAAACTGGCCACTGTGATACGGATGGGCAGCAGAGAGGGCTGATGTCCAGCAAAGGGCCATGAAGATGCTTAGAGGGCTGGAGCACCTCTCCTACTAAGAGAGGCTGAGACAGTTGTTCAGTTTGAAGAAGAGAAGGCTCCGGGGAGACCTTAGAGCCCCTTCCAGTCCCTCAAGGGGCTCCAGGAGAGATGGGGAGGGACTCTGGATGAGGGAGGGGAGCCCTAGGACAAGGGGGAAGGGTTTGAGACTGAAAGAGGGGAGATGGAGCTGAGATGTGGGGAAGAAACTCTTTGGTGTGAGGGTGGTGAGAGCCTGGCCCAGGTTGCCCCGAGAAGCTGTGGCTGCCCCATCCCTGGAGGGGTTCAAGGGCAGGTTGGAGGGGGCTTGGAGCAACCTGGTGTGGTGGGAGGTGTCCCTGCCCAGGGCAGGGGGTGGCACTGGATGGCTTTTGAAGGTCCCTTTCAAACCACACTATTCTATGATTCTATGATTCTATGATTCTATGATTCTATGTGCCTGGGAGAAGATGGAGGTGGTCAGCATGGATGGGTCACGCTTGTCTTCAGCAGGTCTGGGATTCTGGCCCATCTCCGGCTCTGATCCCATCACCTGATGAGGATGGCAGATCCTCACAGCTCCTCAGTGCCTGCCTTTGAAGGAGCCTGGTCCTGGCAGACATCTCTAACTTCCCTGCATTTTTTTGCACGGACACTGCCTTTGTGGCCTTCATTTTGTGACAGGCAGTAAACTGCCCTCTCCTAGTCCCCATCAGCTCCTGAAAGCCATTCCTTCCCTAGATTTGAGCCTGGCTTGGCCCCTTCCTTGGCCATGTCCCTCCCAAACAAGGTCCCCAGAACGAGGTACACCCCAGGGCAGACGGGATTCCTCCAGACAGGGAGAAAACAAAGCACCCCGTAGGACGTAGGACGGTGCATACGTGTCGAGGAGACAAGGGAGGAGCACCCACGGCGACTGTACACACCAGGGGAGAAGCTGGAGGGGGGGCACATATCAGATTATAATGGCTAAGCTGCTAATTATCCTTTGCCAGTCTTGCAGAAAATCTGTTCTCTCTCACGCATGCATGGCAATATGCGCCCCTGCTCTCTCGCGCTTTTTAAAGCGATGCTTTATGTCTGAATAAAAGCAAAGGATGGATAAATTGTGCTATTCGAAGGGATGGAGACCAATTGTCCCGCTCAGGGATTTTCCCTTCAGGCAGCAGCTCTGTGGATGCTGGATTTGCTGGACTCTGCAGACACCCCGGGCTCAGTTTGCGTGTTTTAGCACTGGGCGCAGGCGGGAATCGAGCTCTCCAGGATTCTGCTCCTTCCTCTCAGGCTGTACTTTTCCTGTTGATGCCGGCAGCTTTGCCAGAGCTTGGGAAACAAGATTTCACTTCACTCACATCCCTGGAACAGAAACTCACAAATGCCAGGCAAGAAATTTAGAGAGGTTGAACCCCAACCTTGAAATCCAGAGAGCTGGATTCAGGTCTGGCATAGCTGGAATCATCTGCCAGCCTTCCTTCCAAGAGAAACCCCTGCCGCTGAGATCGGAATCAATCATCTGATGAGTTTTAAAACAACATGTCTCCTCCTCGCTGTCCTCTGCTGCTGCACCAGCTCTTAGGTTTCCAAACCTACATGTGCTACCCCAGTTCTGCCTTCCCCAGAGTGGCTGCCTTTCCAGTAATTTAATGGTTTCCTTTTTCAGCC
This sequence comes from Tringa tobata, assembly GCA_033628505.1. NCBI lineage: Eukaryota > Metazoa > Chordata > Aves > Charadriiformes > Scolopacidae > Tringa > Tringa tobata. The sequence goes on along the minus strand of JAHREE010149768.1, from coordinate 147,026 downwards.
AACCTTGTCAATGCAAAGAGCGAGTTTTTCCATTTCAGGATTAATCTCCCCAACTCCACTCTTCCCAAAGGCTTACACAGACATGAAAGAGGTAACTCTTTGCTTTCCGGCAGGCAGAAAGCCTCTCTGGCACCACCTGACTGAATTAAACAGAGACATCAAAAGAACCCGTCAAATTCAATGTGACCAGACGGCGAGTGGAATCCAGAGAAGCACCGAGGCAGAGCGGGGACTCAGGCTGCTGCGGCGGCGGATTCCAAAGAGGACAAACCCCGCGGAGATTTTTCCCCTCCAAGGGAAGGGAGGATGAAAGCACGAGGGTTCAAACAGTCCCTGAAAACACAGGATGGCAGTGAGGATGAGCACGGCAGGGCTGTGTGGCTGCTCAGCGGTACTGGGACCCGCTGTGCTCAGTGTCTCGGGGGACAGCAGGGGCAGGGGTCCCGGGGACCCTACGACTGCTTTCCTGGCCATGGAAAAGCTCCACACAACCCTCCAGCTGCAAACACACCCGACTCCATCCGCTCCCCTCCATCCGCCTGCAGGCAGGTGAGACACGCAGCACGAAGCCGCAGTGAATCCATAAAGCAGACTGCCTTGATGTAAAAAGTGAACTTATATGAATATAAATCAGGCAGGCTCTGATACGCAAGGTTGCTATGACAGGGATACTTCAGAGTATTTCAGTTAATTAGTACTTAATTAACTTTAATGCCTTGAAAAACTCTACAAGCCATCCAGGTTGGTCTGTATGTTGTCACTCACGGTCCCCACCTGTTTAGGCAGCTCACCCCAGCCAATTTTTGCTTAAAGGGAAGCTGCAAAGTGAAATGCATTATTAACTCGACCTCTATAATCCTCTCAGCACGTCTCATGAGATGCTTTTTAATACGGAGCCTTCCAAGATGAAACGTAGGGAGATGCCTGGGATGAAAGAGAGACGGTGACGTGGTGGGGTTTCAAGGGAATGCCTGGGATCACAGATGGCCAGCGAAGGGTGCTGAGTGCTCGGGTGGTGGAAACCAGCCCCTTCCACTGGGGGTCCACAGACATCCCTGCCAGGCTGCGGCTGGGGAGGTGCAGGCAGGACCACGGGGGCTTGGAGATGGGCAAACAGAGCCCTTTTGGAGCGCTGGCACTGGCACAGGGGGTGTGTGGGGACAGGGTGCTGGGAGACACCTCCCTGCCTTGCGGGAGTTGTGGGATCCTCAGAACGGGAGGGTGGCTCCCCAGTGGAGCCTGAGGGCTTGAGGTTGAGACTCCTGCTTTTCACCCCTGCTACACTTGCTGAAGCCACACGGCCACCTTTTGCCTGGCTGCCCCCGGGGGTGACAGTGGCATCCCTCCAGAGCCAGGTCCAGCCAGAGCCAGGTCCAGCCAGGGGCGTTTGAGGCTTCAACAACAACCCACCAGCACCTCGGAGCAGCCCCAGTCACCAGTAACGTGGGCAAAGGGAGACGTGAAGGGTATTAAAGGATGGAGCCATCTTCCCCAATCCTTATGCAGATCTCAGACACCACCACCCCAGAAGACATCCTGCAGGCAATAAGCAGGAGAGAAGCCCAAGCTGGCACGCTCAGGAGACGAGCAAGGGACAGATCGAGGGAGAAGAACAAAATCCTTCAGGAGGAAGGATTGCAACACAGTGGCTGCAAATCCACCAGCTGGAGGCACAGCACAGCTCGTCTCCCTTCTCCCCATAACAGCACCCTGAGCCCCGAGACAGCTCACTGCCCCCCAGCAAGCCAGCTGCAGCCCCCAGGAGCGGGTCTGGATGAATATAAAGCTCGACAAAATATAAGGACAAACCCCAGGCATGGGGGTAGGAATTACAGAAAGCCTTTGGGTTGATAGGAATTCCTAAATCTACAACAGTTTCTCCCAGGAGGTCACTCTGTGACCACATGTGGCCACCCTGGCAGTCGGGGAGAGGTGGTGGGAGCCGGGCTCTCTGCTCGGGGGGTTGGGGTGAGAACCCTGGCAGCGCTGCTTCGGGGAGCCCCATTAGCACACATTACCCAGTCAGCTTTGGATTAAATGTAAAAAAGCAGCAACAGCTGGAGATGAAACCTAATTTTCCGAGGAAAAATAAATGTGAATAAAATCGAATGTGGCTGCTGTGTGAATGAGTTTATCTCTCTGTCAAGCACTTGTTACCGCTGTGGCGTGGCCCCTGTCACACGGCGGAGGGTGGCTGATGCTAACCTGCTTTCCTCCCTGTCCATTCTGCCACGGACCAAGTGTCTGCAGAAGGAAACAGCACCCGGTGCTTTGGGGCTTGCAGGTGCCCGAGGTAGAGAGTGTAAGGATTTAATTTTAATGGTTGTTTCCAGTGAGGGATTCATGGACCGGGCAAGGACAAGCCAACGCTCCCTTGGCCTCTCGCAGCCATGTCTCCTCCAAGCTGCCTTCCCCCCGTGCGTGCCAGCAAACCGCTGATCAGAAATGGTAGCTCTGAGGGGACCATCCCACCTCCCCTGGTGAGCAAGCCAGGCAGAATGGAGAAGCCTCTGCTGTGCCCAAGGTGGGATGTTCACAGGGGGCTGGGCAGTGCCTGCAGCGGGGACACCAGGCACACAAGCCGGGTGAGTGGTGGGATGAGGGGCTACCACAAGCCAGAGGAGCATCTGGTGGCCACCCCAAGCCAAGTGGGCATCCGGGGAGATCCAGGCAGGATTCCCTGTTGGGTACACACTAAGACCGGCACTTAAGGCTCACACCAAGTCCCTCCAGCCAGGCAGGAGGACAGGCAGCGTGGGGAGAAGCGATCGCGTGATTAGCTACAGAGCAGTCGTGGACCAGAGAGCTGGAAGCACCTGGAGAGGAGGGGACGCGGTGTGGAGCTGCCAGTCTGCTGAAAAGCAGCTTTTTTTGCAGGTATGAGCCCGGAATGATCCTTCACTGGACAAAACAGGTCCTAATCCTATTTTTACGCTGCAGTAGTAAATGTGCCCTACAATACCCAGTGTGACTTTTACAGGGAGAGAGACATCGCGGACAGAAAAGGAGAAAAACATCCTGAGTACAGCAGCCAAATTGATACAAGGACTGGAGAGGATGACTTATGGGCAGAGACTGAGGGAATTTAATTTGTATAGCCTAGAAAGATGATGCCTGAGGGGGAACATGATAACACTATATAAATATCTAAAGGGCAGTTGTATGAAGAAGGGGAAAAAAAGTGACGCATGCACCAGCCGTGGGAGTGATGTGATGGACCCAAGAAGGGAACAGTTTCCCAGGGGAGCAGGGTGGCTGTTACAGCCTGGTGGGCAGAGAGCAGAGCATGGATCCCACACGTGGTCCCAGGGCTGGCAGGAGGAGGGTTGGGAAGGAGCAGCCCTGGTACAAGCAGCAAAGGGGGCGTTGGTGGCCCTGATGCGGGACGGGGATGGTGGAGCTGCAAGGGGGTCGGGGTGGCACCTTCCCCTGCAGACACCGGTGGGTGACACCGGAGCTGTCACCACGGGGCGTATCAGCAGCTTGTCTTGCTGGCACAGAGCTCCCACACGGCTCTTGGTGGCCAGGCAGAGCCAGACCCATCCCTCTGCTATCTCAGCTTTCCAGAGGATGCCCGAGGACCAAGGCACCCAAACCCCTAATCCTTTCCAGCACAGCTCGCCCAGAACCTCCCCACAAAATTTCAGGCTCAGGCTGATCTGCTTCTTCTTTGGCCATTAGGAAGCCCACCCAGGCTGGGGTGTCTTCTTGGGTGTCCTTGGAACAGACAACATCCCCAGGCCCGCCTGTTTGAGAAGAGCACAACAGCCGCGGGGGTCCCAAAATGAGAAAGGAGTGAGGTACGTTGGTGTCTGTGCCCCTATCCCCTCTCTTCCTTGCAAATTCGAGTTGCTTTTTACAATCACATTTGCTGCTGCTTCTTCTTAAAAAAAAAAAAAGAAAGATTTTTCTCTCTGCCGTTGCCATGCGAAAAACCCACACAAACAACAGGAAAAACTGGCTACCTCTACGCAGGAGCCAGCACAGCGACTGCAGAGCGACTGTCACACAGGCAGCAGCCTAAAAAAACAGGGAGAAAAATAGATTTTTCCCTTCAGCCCTTTCAGACACATGACTTGAAGACTTATTATAGTAATAACAGGCAAATGATTTTTTTTTTTCAGAGGAGAGGCCGGTCTCCATTTGTTTCTTCCATACATTGGTGAAGTCCCTTCACCAATTTAAATGGGGCAAATTCTGCTTTCAGCTGCCCTCCTTTAGAGCCGTTCGGTAACGAACCTCCCGACGTAAGGAGTCCTTCAGACATGGGTCCTCACCGTGAGGGAAGCCCACCCCATGGGGCAGAGCCTTTGTGAGATGGCGTTCAGTTAAACCTGCCGTTAATTGCTCTCTACCTATTACAGCTAATTTGCTTGGCTCAGAGCCCCAGAGGTTCTCCATGACCCACCAGTTTACCCAACGACGCGGTGCAAACCACCAGAGTGGGGTGTTGTGGCACCGGTGACTCTCCTCCTCCCACCAGGACACACAGGGGGGGTCTCGCCCCCCACATCCACCCCCCTCAGCGCCGGGGAAGGAGAGCGGAGGCACAGGGCTGGGAGGCAGGAGCTCCAGCAGGAGATAAGCCTTTGGGATGATTGTCCTTGTACTCGCTTATCTCCAGAGGGCTAAAAAACAAGAATATGTTTGATCTGCACATTTTCAAGTGCATCTGTAATTACCCACGTTACCAGGAGTAGATGAATTGGAGATGCTGACACTCCATTGAAGCACAGTGCCCTTTAATTCCTGCCCAGCCAGCTGTGGGTTGTCATGGAGACTACATCTGTCACCGTTTGTTCACAGGCCTTTTAAATTACCCAAACTAGCCAGACCTTTCCTGTTTTGGTGTGTGCCCATTCCTGATTTTGCTCTCCCCTCTCTTCTTCTACACCAGGAAGGTGGGTGATTCCCACTGGAGGTGCCAGAGGTGCTGCCGGGCAGCCACCACCATGTCTCCAAGCCAGCCCTCCTCCCTCCTGACCTCGGGCTGGAGGGGACACAGGGAGTTTTGTGCCTGGAAGGTGCTTCAGATCTGGTGGGCTTCAAGCAGGAATGGGTATTGGCCCAGGAGCAGAGATGCCCCATGCCGAAGTTACTCTGATTGATACCAAGGGTTATGCTGTATTTCCATGAAGGAGCTGGGACTGTTTAGTATGAGGAAGAGGAGGCTGAGGGGAGACCTCATCACTCTCTACAACTACTTGAAAGGACGCTGTAGAGAGGTTGGTGCTGGTCTCTTCTCACAGGTAATTAATGACAGAAGGAGAGGGAATGGCTTCAAGCTCCAACAGGGTAGGTTTAGACTGAACATTAGGAAAGAATTCTTCACGGAAAGAGTGGTCGGGCATTGGAATAGGCTGCCCAGGGAGGGGGTTGAGTCCCCATCCCTGGATGTGTTTAAGAGACGATTAGATGTGGTGTTGGGGGATATGGTGTAGGGGAGAACTTTGTAGAGTAGGGTAGATGGTTGGACTCGATGATCCCAAGGGTCTCTTCCCACCTAGATGATTCTATGATTCCATCACTAATCAGGAGCAGACCTGTGCCCATCAATGCTACAGCTGATATCAAAGTCATTCTGGACCCCACTAATCCCTTCCCTTCCCAATCTGAGATGTTATGTGATGGTCTCTGTATGGATTCTCCCTACACCTTCTGCCTAGACCTCAATGGCTCTGACCCACCTGCTCCTTCTCTGCTGTGCTGCAACCATGGTGCAGAGGTCCGGCAGAGTCCTCCCCGGGGTGAGGTTCTGGAAGGAATGCTCAGCTCGGGTGGCCCCAGTAAGTCAGGAAACACTCTGCTCACTGCTATGGACCTTCCTCGCAGCGTTCCCCTTCCTTGTTTTCTGACACGGACCTACAAGACTTGCTTGGGCTCTCGGCCACCCTTGGCCTCGCCACGGGACAGGGAAGCACAGGAGGGTGTCCTGCTCCCCTGGCTCTCTGCTCCCGGCCACTCGCAGTCCCAGCAGGTCCGGGAGGCTGAGCACCATCCATCCACACACACACACCTCTCGCAGAGGGAAGACAGAGCTAAAACCCACGATGTCTCTGAAGCGCAGCAACGCCGCGAGGCAGAGGAAGCCCCGTGCTGGCAGAGAGAAGGGCAGTGTCCTTCCCGTGGGGGGACACCACTTGCTGTGTGACCCTGGCCCAGTCTCAGCTATCCACACTTTTCTCAGCGTGCCTCAGCTTCCCTTTGGCCGGGCTGAGCTGGCTTTTGGGGGGACTGTCAGGCTCACCTCACTCATCCCTGGATGGCCTTTGGGTGCTGCCGGGGCAGTGTACTCTGTGTGCCACACAACAACAGCCTGGGGCTGACTGTTTCCAGCAGCCAGGGAAGGGGGAGAGCGTTTCAGTGCCTGGGCACAGCAGACAATTTATAGCCTGATGCTAAAAAGAACAACAGCGACAAAAAAGAGATACCAGGGCAAGCGTCACTCTTCATTTAATCCTGATGGATCTATTCTAGCAAAGCAGTGGATGAAGCGTTGGGCTGCCAACACGTGTACGCTTCCCGGGGCCATCCTCAGACACCTTCGGTCTGGTGATTCAGACCTGCTTCCCCGAACCACCCTTGCTCTCCAGCCCAACCAGAGCTGCTCAGGGGACAGAGCCACCACCGGCAGGAGCACCAGCCGGTGTGGGACCTCACACCCCACGGCCAACATCAAACTGGACCCACCAAAACCTCCGAGGGCTGCTTAAAGGCTCACGGACTTGACCCAATGAGTGGAGGCTTTTCAAAGGTTGCTCTGCAGGGTGGAAAAATGAGGTACCACTCAGTCTGGAGCCTGATCCACACATGGGGATCATCAGTGGCTGAACCAAAAGCTGGACCTACAACGTTTTCGTGGTAGCCTATGAAGGCCTCACCACGTCATTCTCCAGCGCCATATGACTTTCCTTTACTACTTCTCCCACACTTCTGCTCTTTCTGTTAAACTGAAAAAACCAGAGGGGATCACAGGTGACCTGCAAATTTGCTGGCCTGGAGGGTGCAGGGAGCTGGTCCGAGGGGCCATGGGTGTTTGCTGCTCGTCCAGGGCAGCCCATGGGAGGTCGGGGCCATGTGTGGAGGAACAGGCACATTCGCTATAGTCAGGAGCTGGGGGTGCAGGGGGACAGGGCAGGGGGAGCAGCAGGTAGAGTCACAGAGGTGGTGGTGGTGGTGAGGTAGACCTGTATAGCAGCAGAGTGTTTGGAGGTTACAGAGATGATGAAGGGATTGGAGCATCTCTCTGATGAGGGAAGGTTGAGAGCCCTGGGACTGTTCAGCTGGAGAAGGGATCTCATTGGTGCTCAGCAAGAGCTAAAGGGTCGGGGCAAGAGGATGGGGTCAGGGTCTACTCAGTGGTGCCCGGGGACAGGACAAGGGGCAATGGGCAAAAGCTGGAATGTGGGAAATTCCATCTGAATATGAGGAAAAACTTCTTTCTGTGAGGGTGGCAGAGCCCTGGAAGAGGCTGCCCAGGGAGGTGGTGGAGTCTCCTTCTCTGGAGACATTTGAACCCACCTGGACACGTTCCTGTGGGACCTGCTTTGGGTGGACCTGCTCTGGCAGGGGGTTGAACTGGATGATCTCCAGAAGTCTCTTCCAACGCCAACCATTCTGTGATTCTGTGAGGTCCTTCACCTTACTACAGCAGCAATGGAAATGCTACAGAAGAAAGATATTAGACCCAAGGAAGGGCTAAGGTAGAGAGAGCCCTTCCAGGAGGTCCAAAGGCCCAGGACAGTCTGCCCAGGCCTCCCCAGCAGACATCAGCCTGGAGGAGCAGGATGGAGCTCTGGCCAGATGTCTCCTGGATCAAGAATGTTTTAACCTGAACTTAAGCCTGTCCTGAGGCACAGGCAGGAGCTCTTTGGTGTGCCTGGCAAGAGGCCAGCCTGATGCTCACCTCAGCCAAGGAAACCCAAAACTGGCCAATATCAGAAACCTCCCCATTCCAACCCACCCTGGCATTGGGCTCCATGGCACCGGTTACGTGCCCCAGCCCTGGGAAGAGCCTTCCAGCCACCTCCCTGACTCCTCTGCACAGAGCACGCCCAGGGTGCTGGAAAGAAGGTGCTGACCACTGGTGAGCCCACCCCGTGGCTCAGCACGGGTTGTAGACCTGACCCCAGGGCCATGGGGCTTCAGTCAGGGTGCTGCTGGAGTTGGGCTTCTTCTGGGTTTTTACTGCCAGCGCACAGCGCTCTTCACATCACTTCAGAGCAATGGAGAAGGGAAGGGGCTCAGAGAGAGCCAGGGAAAAAATGCCATCTATGTCTGCCCGAGCAAGCCCTGAGGAGGTGGAGACAGCATGTCTGAACTGGACCAGGATGGCCCAGAAGGACTGCACCAGTCAGTGCATCTAGATTGGGACAATGGAAGAAGCTCCACTTCTTCCCTGCAATGAAGGATCCTGCCTTTTTCATCCTCGGGTCCTTCTCTGCCCCAGGGAAAGCTGCCACCCCAGAGGAGGGAGCGCAGCTCGTCAGGGAGCTGTGTGCTGCAGTAACACATCACCCCTGCCCCGCCAGCATGGCACTGCACCAGGACAGGCACTGAGACCCCCTCCTTGCTCCACCTGGGCAGAGGGGACATCAGGTCCCAATCCTACCTGCTGCCGAGAGGGATCTGTTCATTACAGAATCACAGAATCACTGAATGCTATGGGGTTGGAAGGGACCTCTGGAGATCATCCAGTCCAACCCC
>JAHREE010149768.1:112551-128414 GCA_033628505.1 Tringa tobata | reverse complement strand
GGAGTGGGGATGTGGGGAAGTCCAGCCAGGGAGGGCCCTGCTCCTGGTGCCAGGGACTGGGGCTGGTGCTCCCACTGTGCCATGAGGGTCCCGTGGGAGAGGGGCAGCCCCACCGGTGTGGAGGCCTCCCAACACCCAGGGGTGTTCCCAGGGGTTTCTCCTCCCCTAAAGCCATCCCTCTCCCCATCCACTTTTATGCCCCATGGGGACTGGGAGCGTTTGCTCCTCAGGTCTCCCTTCCCAGATCAGACACCAAGTGTTGTCTCACCCATCCCCCTGGACGTAACGTCCAGGAAATACCCAAGCCCATCTGACTGCATTTCCTTCTGGCCCTTTCCCTGTCCTTGGCCCTAGAGTGCGTGGGAGCTGCCTGGAGCGTCGCTGTGTCCCAGCCACCGCCGCGCCGCGAGCTCCATCTGCCTTGGTAGGGTTTGCCGTCTGTGCCGGCGCTGTGCAGGAGCAAGGCTGGGGAAGGGCTTTTCTGCAGCCCACCAGGGGATGTGGCTGCGGTTGTGCACGACCTCAATCCTCAATCCAACATGGCAGCCACCCCAGCTGCACAGCCCACCCCTCCGTACACGTATGCCTGACCTCCATCCTCGTCCCCAAATCTCCTTCAGACCTCTGCACCACTTGCCAGAGCCCTGATGTTAAGGAGGAACCTCCATGTATGCCAGCCTGCAGAAAACCACATTCCTCTTCTTTCTCAGTGACCCCAGAAGGCTACAAAGACAATCTTTTATGGGCCCGCAGGGTGAGCAAAAAGATCAACTTGTTTAAAAAACATCATGGATTTTCCTGTGACAACAATTCAAAGAAGGGTTTCAGAAGTTGCTGTACTAAGAAAACCACGTGCTCTGAGGGTCAGGAGCTCTCTGGCAGCCTGTGCTCCTTGGAGAAGCCGTTACTTACTTCTAAGTGGCATCAGGGCCAGGACAGGGCACCCCCCACCAGTCCCTGCACTGTCTCCCACATCTTGTGGTCCCACAGCTGCTTGCTATTGACCGAGGCTCCAGGGCTGTGAAGGAAAATCCCTTGACATGCTCTTGACACTTATTGGATTTTATGACCATCTTCTCCCTTTGGGAGGCCAAATCAAGACCTTTTGAATGTTTGGGTTTGGCTGAGCTGCTGAAGGAGCCCGTGTCACATCCTGGGACGTGGCAGGAGATCTTTCCTGACATGGGGAAGGCATGTGATGTATTCCTCCTGTACAACCTGCCTATTCACTGCCTCTCAAGTGTCTGCTGCTTTCAGAACAAGTTCCTTCCCAATGGACCTTACCAGGTGCGACAACACTGCCTGCAGCCAGACCCCTGCCCTTTGCACAAGCTCTTCTCTCTCCTTGGGGGAGAAATACAGGTTTTCCATGTGCCTGAGAGCTGCAGCCCTTCCTTGCACAAGCCTTCATCTCCAGCTCGCCGGCGGGGCTCAAGCACCTGCATCCTCCTCTAGCTCACCTCGCCCAGAGTGAGTCAGGGACCTCGGGGACCACCCCATGTGTAGCTGAACTCACGGCCATGGGCTAACAGCAGCAAGCAGAAAGCAAACCATGGTGAGGGGCAGCCCCACGGATCCCACTGTGCCTACACCTGGTGTGTGTAGGTGCCTCCTGGGTCTCCTTGCCACTTGGCTCCTGCTCTCCATGGGCTCTGCCCCGCAGTCACCGCAGGAGCCTGGATGCTCCCGTGCTCCAACATTTCTCCAGCCACTGCCCAGCGTCACAACCATCACCTGGAGCAGGCACCGTCACAGCTCTCCCTGTCCCCAGACAGCCACGTTACAGAGCCTCCCAGCCACCCTCTGCCCCAGGCCATGCCACTCATATCAGCTCATTTGGGCACCCCAAACAGCCCCCCATTACCCCCTACCCCACCGTGGTACCTCTGCTTTGCTCCCACTGGGCGCTCAGGCTCTCTCTTCACCTCACAGGGCAACGGCATCCCGAGAGGAGAAGCCCACACCTTCCCAACACCCACAGCCTCCTCTCGCCCCAAGGGAACCCCTCGGAGCAGGGTGGTCCTGCCTCAGCCCCTGCCCTGCCCGCAGAGCCCGGAGCACTCACAGTCCGGACGCTGCTCCCCGAGGTGACTCTTCTGCCAGGACACTGCTGTCATTCACGAGCTGGAGGACGTTGCTGGTCCATGCGGGGTGGGCAGAGCCAGGCGGCAGCTCGGTGACCGTGCTCACCAGGATCCTTGGGCTGAGGAGGCCAAAGACAAGCGTGAGTCCAGAGAGGTGTGGATTAACCCCAGTTCCTTCCCCATCATGAAAAAGTCATCCTCCTCCAGTCTTCCCCTATCCCAGATCCCTTCAGGCCCGTGAGGGAGGGATCCAGCAGAGATGCTCCTGCTCCAAAGTGCCCAGACCCCAGATGTACTACCCGCTGCCAGGTTCAGAGCACACCCATACCCAGCATGACCCACAGGCACTCCTCTCCACCAGACATCCCCGGCCCCCATGTGCCCCTGCCTTCCCTGGGAACACACTGAGTGGGGCTGACCCCCAGGGCACCCATCAGAAGGACTGGGAGAGCCCTTGCAGGGAGCCAGCCATGTGGAGAGGAGTGGTCTCCGCTCCCCAGTCCCTCAGCAGAGCAAGAAATAGAGGCAAATAAGGAACTCGGCAGGATGTAAGTCCATCCCTGACTTCTCCAGCCCTGTTCCAGGCATGGCCATGGACTCGTGAGCTCATCGGACACAACCACTCCACCATGAATGGGTGGCAGTCACACTGCTGAGGTCAAATCCTCAGATGTCATCAGAACCCCTGCTGCGGTCCTGTTGAAATGGACAGTGCTGTTCCCTTGACTCCAGGGTCTCCAGGGCTGTCAGAGACCCGAAAATGGGCTCCAGCTTGATGAGGTTGTCCAGGAAGGTCAACAGACTGCCACTGTGAGCAACCCCCCCTGCTCCAAAGAAAACCTTTTGGTTTAGGACTGTTGGTGTACGTGGGACATCACACAACTGCTCTCAGAGGCTTGGAGGAGAAATGGGTTCCAAGCCATGAAAAAGTCAGATGTGCCACCAAGCTAAAGAAAAGGGCACCTTCCCACTGCTTCCAGTCATCCTGGCTCACCACACCAGTGACATGCACATCTGTCCTCCCCATGCACTTCGAAAAGAGCAGCTTATGCTCTGATCGGATTAGAGGAAGAAAACTGCATTGCAATAAATCCAGGGAGGGAACTGACTGCCTGGGCTTTAATCTGAGGGGAGCCTTCAAGATAAGAGCATTAAGAAGTGGGGATAAGGCAGCCTTGGTGCAGGAATGGTCTGAGCTGGTCCTTAGTCTGGGAAGAGGGACAGCAGAGCTGGCTGTGGCATGCCCTGGCACCTGAGAGCAGCTCAGCACGTCCCTTCAGACAGGACCTGTCTGTCCATGCCTGAAGCTCTCTTGGTGCAGGAGATGGGGGAGCTCTAAGAAAGGCAGGGCATAGGACACAGAGGATCGCTCCAAAAGCTTGTATTTCTTATCAGGAACCCAAAATCCCAACTAGGAACAAGGACAGCACAGTCCTCATCAGGAGACCTTGGAGTAGGGTGGGATCTCTCCCCATAGTCCCTCCTTCTCGTACGGGATTTGGCACCTCCCAGCTCCAATTGCACTTGAGCTCCGAGCTGACACTCCTCTGGGAAGTCCTTCTTCTGCTCCTGAATGTGGGGCCAGAGGCAGTGTGGGCTCTGCAGAGCTCTGCTCCTCCTTCAGAGACATTCCCCGAGAGCCATCACCACCTGGCTGATCTCCAACCCCAGCCCATGTCCCATGGGTGGGACAGGAGCTGCCACTGCAGCAAGGCAGACACACGCTGCTTGCTCTCCAACTCTCCAAGAAAGCCAGGCACCTTTTCTCCCTCATGTGCCTTCAGAGATAATAATCCCCACACCAGCAGAGAGGGAGGGAATAAAAAGTGTCCACCTGCATCCTCTGATGAAGGCTGAGGTGAGCAATCTGCTCCCACACTAGGTTTGCACCTGGAGGACCCGTGTGTCAGATGGGCAGAAGCCACCTGGGACGTGGTCAGTGGTGAAAGCACAGTGTGGAGCCACCCCCCATGGCCGGGCCATCTGTTTGGCACCAGTGGGGTCTGACCACGCAGCTCCTGCTCCAGGTTCTCGAGCAGTCAGCTGGAGAAGCCCTGGCGGAGCACACAGCTTCGTCGTGCTCCCGAGATGAACGGAGACAGCCCTGCAGCTCGGTGTAAGTAATTGAGGAAAGAACATTTGTAAGGCAGGAGACAGCTGGATTAAAAAGGTGAAGCCCAAAAAGCAAATGAAAAGAGAATCACTGATGATGGATGGGAAAGCAGTGCCCGAGCCCAGCGTTTTCCTGGATGTGCTGTTGAACAGCAGCAAGACAAGAAGAGCTGAGATAAAACCATGAAAAGAGCTTGGGCGGCCACGGGGGCTTGCAGGACCTACTGCAGCTGAAGAAGGAAGGTCCTGAGCTCCCAGTTTCCCAACCTTGGTGGGAGACCCTGGTCCCACAGCCCGGGCCTGCTCTGCTGAGCAGCTTTAGGATCGCTGCTCGCAGAGGCTGGGCACCTGGAGGTCTGCCCCGGGTGAAGCTGGGCAGAGTGACCATTACTGCCCACCCAGCACAGCCCCTCCTGTGCATCCCCTGCTCCCCTTGTCATGTCCTGGCCCTACCTCTGCAGAGCAGAAATCCCCCAACATCTGGCACGTTCTTCTTGAGAGCGTTCAGAGAGAGCGCACAGAACACACCAGTAAGGTCATTACTGCCATTTACTTTGTTAATTGCTGCTGATCAGAGAACCTTCTTGGCAAGGGGGGGGGAAAGACATTTGGGTAGAAAAAATAAAATCAAGTTCATAAAATAGAAGAGCTCAGAACTACTCTCTTTGCACCAGTTGTCAAGCAGATCCAGGGCATCCCTGCAATAACAGGGGTTGTGGTCGCCAGGCAGCCTGGCTGGGAGCCTCAGGTGAGTCCCATCCGTGGTGCAGGGAGAGTGGAGGAGCCCAGGTGAACCATCACTCATCAACCACAGAGCACCTCCCTCTGCCCACCATGGTAAGGACAGATGGGGGAGGTCACAGCTCCATCACCCCCAACAGCCCTCCCCTGGGACTTTCTGCATCCCCTGGGTCACCACTGCAGTTGGGCCCATCAGAAAGCTCAAACTGCTGTTCTGCCTTCCCTCTCTGGCACCAGGCCACCTCCACATCACCTCCACCTTCCCAGCACAGCCTGGGGGCCTGTCTCCCCGTGCTCTACCTCCTTTTTCTTCAGCAGCAATCTCCAACAGGTTTCAGTTCTTGTTCCCTCAGTTCCAAACACCAACAAGAGCCTTCCTGTCCCAGCTGCCTCCCAAAGCCGGCTCTAAAACTCAGCTGGGACTGAGAGAGCAGAGGTGAGAACCTGATCCCAAGCAGGTCACCTGCTACAAAGCAAGGCATAGGACTTCCGAGCTTGGTTTTCTTCAAAAAACAGTTTGCTCCAGTGTCCTGGGCAACCCCAACAAGACCCAAGACTGGATTGTCACCACACACTACAGAGAGGGGTTGTACTGCCCTTGCTGTAAATGCTCCACCACGCTGCAGGTCCCACCACTGCACCATACCAGTAGAAAGACCTTCTCCAGTATGACTGACAAGCCCTACATCTGTCTTGCAACTGGGTATGATGAGGCACAGAGGGGCAATGACTTGCCAGAAAGATCACAGGGAGCCAAGAGAAGTCCCAGGGATGGAGCTTGTATCTCCCAAAGCCCAGACTCATCCACCACACAAGCAGATTAGGAGCCAGAGCAGCCCCAGGAGCATCCATTTCAGAGGGATGGGGACTCTGAGTAAGCCGGCACTTGGTCTGTGCAACATCATTCCTTGACAAAACACTCTGGTTCATCATCATCACGCTCAGAGCAGCAAGATCCACACACCAGTGAACCACCAGGCCATGATCCAGCTGCTGAGGAGAGCTGCTGGGGTCACTGTAGCCAGGACCACTGAAACCACCCACAGAGGACTTAAAATTCATGCTGGAATGTTCGTGCTGGAGCCCAGTGCCCTAGGGCACAAATACAGCAGGACCTGTTCTCAGGGACACTGGTACTGGGGTCTGGGCAACAGCTCCTTCCCTCCTGGGCAGACTGAGCTCAGCAGGAGATAAAACCATTACCCTCAGTCCCAGGGCAGTGGGACACCCCCCACCCACCCAGACCAGGGACCTGTCAGAAACCCATTAGAAAACCCATTAGAAATATAACTAAGGAGAAGGTTGAAGGTACAACCAGCCTTTGCTGGGCTGGGATGACCCCTGGGGTTCAAGTGGCTCCAAACCTAAGGGGCAAGATGACTCTGAAATGGGAGGAGCAGACAGCAATGGACGGGAATCCCCAGCAGAGACAGATCGGAGAGGTCTCCAGCAGAAGCAGCTCCCCTTCTGCTGGCCAAAACCTCCACTGTGGAGTCCCTCCCTCAGTACTGGAGGGGATGGATGGTGGTGAGGAAACTCCAGGGAGGGCTCAGCCTGGAGGACACAGGTCTCCTTCAGGGATGGGTGAGAGCAGGCTCAAGGGCTGTAGGAGACCGAGCAAGGTGGAGGGAGCTTTCTCTGCTAGCACAGAGGGGGTAAGGCCCCCAGAGGAGAGGCACTGCTGCTCCCTTTGCCTGCCAGGCTGGATTTGGGTGTTAATGAGCTGGAAAGGGCAGGGGAGATGTATTTCAGCAATGCAGGAACTCCAGAGGTACTTCAGCACCACAGCAAAGTAAATACCCCATAAAACGCTCATCCCGCAGCTGGACTGCAGTCTCCATCCACCTCTAGTCCCAGAGCTCCCCTTGGAGATGGGGAACAACCGTCCACAGCGCTGAGGTCCATGACGGAAGCACAGGGTGGATCCTCAGCCCCAGTAAGCACCAGTGAGAGCTGGGGGAGTCTTGGGGCCCCCATCCCAGGCTGCCTGGAGGCAGCGGGAGCAGCTCCTGGCCTCGCTGCCAGGGAGGATGGAGGGCAGCAAAAGGGAGCAAAGCCAGGTCTGAGCCCCAGCCCCACGGGATGCTCGGCCGGGAGCACTGGAGGGAAGGACCAGGTGGCTGCAGGAGGCACGGATCCGACCCCCAGCACCCAGAGCCCCCTCCCGAGGCCACCGCCAGGCGTCCCCTCCGTGGGGGAAGCTGTGTCCGAGGGCTGCTGCGGCGAGCGCTTGCTGTGGGGCACTGCCATCGCCCGCCCGACTTGCCAGGCTGTTCCCTCCATCTGCTGAAGCCAGCACGTTTATTTTTGTGTTTCCAAGTTTGATCAGATCGACTCTTCCACTTTAATCTAATGAGCGCGCTGAGCTGAAACAAACACAATCTGTCCGCGGAGGGCCGGGGAGGGATGTCTGGGGGCACTGCAGAGGCACCGTGGGGAGCCGGCAGTGCCCTCGTAGAACCAAGACAGCTTTGGTAGCCACCACAGCCCCAGCTCCCAGCCCTCGCCCCATACACACCCGCACAAGTCTCTCCACCGCTCCAGGGGCTGAAGACCTAAGCATGGAGAGGCACCTCTGGAGAGAAGAGCATCCTCCTCGGGGCCCGATCTGGGCATGGCTCTGCTGTTTCCTTCCTCCCCTTGCCCATTTCCCATTTGACTGTCTTTCCAGCTAATTACCCCACGGTGCCGTGGACACGAGCCATGTGGCAGCCGGCATCTGCACTGGTTCCCAGAAATGACCTTGGCTGCTCAGAGGAGAGCAGGAGCCTTTTTCCCTGCCAGGCTTCCCCCGAGGCAGACGAGAAACCTTCAGCGGGAGGGACAGGACGAGGTGCACATCCAGCCCCTGCGGGTCGCTGCTCTCCGGTTCAGAGCTCATCTGCACCAGTTCCAGAGCGTGGCTGGAGGCACCGAGCCTGCGGTTCCCCATGCTGGGACAGGTCACCTCCACCTGGACCCTCCAGCACCAGCTCCCTGCAGAAACTCCCCCGCAGGGTTTACTGCCAGTCTCAGCCTTGGAAGCCTTTTCTCTCCCTTGTTTTTCATACCCAGGTTCATTGCAGTAAAGCCCTGGGATAGGTTTGCTTACATTCCCACGCTGGAACAGGGAGCTCGGGTGCTTTGGCATGAAGAACTTCCAGGGAGAACAAGGGCTGGATGTGGGGTTCCTCCAGGAAGCAATCTGCCTGGGTGGCATCACTGTCACCGACCGTCCCACTGTGCTTCTTCCCCGGTGTGAGGACAGAGATGGGGCAGAAAGGAGGTAGCTCAGCAGAAGACACTGTTTGCAGCTCTCTGCAGCAGGGACGACCACCCTGGGGAGCATCCGACCTTGCACTGATGGAAAGCCCCAGGAGCCTGGTGGCTGGGAGACCCCTTGGGGTGGGAGGCAAGCTGTCATCTGGAAAATTGTGGGGGCTGCCCGGGCAGCAGCTGGGAGGCTGGAGGCAGGGCAGGCTCCTCCTGGCTGCCCAGCTGCCCGGTAGCAGCTCAGCTGGCTCAACCAGGCTGCCAAGCTGGCCCCAGAGAGGACAACTCCACACAAGGAGAGGGCTCAGCTGCCAGTGGCGGGCAATGCCGGGACGTGCTGGTCATCCACTCCCACGGGCAGAGGAGGGGAACGTGGGGAGGGTCCCCAGCAGCTCGTCACCCTGCCCTGCTGGGAGGGAGAGAGGGCAGAGGGCTGAGGGACAGTCTGCTGGATGTGCTGAAGGACTCCAAGGGACTCTGTGGGGCTGGCCGTCCCCAGGAGCTGGAGCAGAACCAGGCCAGGTTCGTTCCCACACCTTCCCTCAGCCCAAGCGTGTTTGGAACTGGGTGCCAAAGGCTCAGCAGCTTCCCGAGCTCACGTGGCACTTTGGGAAATGTCCCCTCCAAGTGCTTGGGCACTTGGGCTCCACGGGGGTGAGGTGCTGGCCTCCTCAGGAGCTGCGATGATGGCACAAGTGTCCCCAGCCCGAGGAGCTCAGCACCCACCTGGCTGTGTTGGCTTAACCTTGAGCCTCGCTGCGGTACAGCTTTCTATATAGATAGATTTCCTTTAGTCTCCTCCCCAAATAAAATCCCCCAGCTCCCTCCAGCTATCACATTTGCAGGTTCTTTTTCCTTAAAATAATAACTAAGTCCGCGCCGTGAGAGGGTCGCTCTTGCCCTGCTTTAATAAAGAGGGAAGATGAAAAGACCAGGAGAAGATTGGCTTTTGCAGCGCATCACTGTCACTCCCAGTTCTGTGCTCTCCGTCCTTATTTCTCATTCTCCTTTCCAGGAGCTGTCTGTAACCCTTTGATAACAACCTCTTCTCTCCCAAAAGCAGGCAGTGTCCTTTCTTGCCTGCACAGCCAGAGAAACGTCACACTTTCCCTTTGATGTCAAGATAATGTATAGATGTAACATCATGTGTATGTGTGACAAATGCAAACAGCCAGCTCTCTGTCCCAGATTTGGTAATTTAGGGAGAAAAAAAGGAAAAGCTAAGGAAAAAAAATAAAATCTTAAAATGAATTCTCCCTGTCCATCACAGGCACACATTGCTGCCTCTGGGCAGCCAGCCCTCCCTGGGGGCCTGGGACCCCCAAATGTCCAGGGCCAGGGATGTAGCAGGCCCTGCTGATACCAGGGCCCCTGCATGTCCCCCCGCCCCACCGAGCACTGGGGCCAGCCCTGGCAGGTCTGTGTGCCCAGAGGAGATGGCACCTCACAGCCCGGAGAGATTATGGGGCAGCCGTGAACTACCCCATTACAGCAAAACAAGTAGCTCAAACCCCATGGGTTTGCCCACAGCAGTTTGGGACTGGGTTTGCAGGAACGCTGTGTCCACCAGCTCCCCGGGCACCCCATGGCCATGTCGGGGTGCAGCCCCCCTCGAGCCACTCTCCAGGTGCTGCTCAGGCCCCTGCTCCAGGCTTGCAGGAGCCTGTGAAACCCCAGAAACCTCCCACGGTTCCCTGTTTACAGTCCCTCTGACCAAAGAGGGGTGTCTCTGGTCCACACGAACTGGGATGTGCTGGGATAGGAGGGGGATGAGCCCCTTCCCCTGCTCTGTGTGGGAAGCATCAACCTCTCCGTCTCCCTCTGCCCTGGGCAGCCCTGGCTCCCTCCAGCCCCAGCCTCCATGAAACCTCCCCAGATCCAAGGACCAAGCCCTGAGCCCTCCGTTCCTGGCACAGCCATCAGCTGGGTTCAGGGCATGGTTTGGGACCAACACAGGCAGGAACCGTCCCAGGAGGCAGGTCGGATGCAGCCAGCGTCCAAATGAGACAGGCAGGCACAAGAAAGTCTATTCTCAGACACACACAGGGGTCTTTCCTTGGCTCTTGGTCTCCGTGCCAGCAGGGAGACATCTAATTGCAGACCGGGCACGTTCTGAACAGGGCAGGCTGAACAGAGCAGTGCAGGCGCCCTGCCTGCCTGCCAGGGAATGCCCTGGGCATGCATCCCACCTCAACCAGGAGACCCAGCAGCCTCCAGCCCCCCGGCCCCCATGGGGTGCAGCTGGGGGTGCAGCTGGGGGGCACAGGCAGCGGGAAAGGTAAAGCAGGCAGAGCTTGGATGCCTTTCCCGCTGGTCCCCTCCTCACCCCACGCACTTGAGCACCATTTTTATTTCATAGAATCATAGAATCATAGAATCATTCAGGTTGGAAAAGACCCTTGGGATCATTGAGTCCAACCATCAACTCTACAAAGTTCTCTCCTACACCATATCCCCCAACACCACATCTAAACGGCTCTTAAACACATCCAGGGATGGGGACTCAACCACCTCCCTGGGCAGCCTATTCCAGTCTCTGACCACTCTTGCTGTGACCCTGTTCCTTGCAAGCCACGGGTAGCCAGGCCTGGATTGAAGCTTGTCTTCCAGGAACCTCTTGACATGCCCAAAGCAGCCTTGCCCCTGCAGACTCATGACTTCACATAAGACCAGGGACAACAGTAAGTGCAACTCCTGGGGCTTCCCAGCTCCCAGCTCCAGCCACAGTGCCCCTTCCACCCCCACACCTCCTCCTGCTCCTCCAGGAGCTGGGTGGCTCTCACCACCCTCTCCGTGGACGTGTGGGCAGCTGCCTCGGGGTGCAGCTGTGTGGGGGTTTGCAAGGATGAGCACCAGAAACAGAGCATGTGGCTTCTGAAGCCTCTACATGTGCAACTCTCCAGCCTTCCTGTGAAATCATTCTTTTTCTCCTTTTACCTCTGGCTCTGATGCAGAGCCCCAGCATCTGGGGAGCTGGGACTGGGGTAGGGAGATGCCCTCCATGTCCCTGCTGCTCAGCTACCCTCTCTGAATGCCCCAGACTACTCTCCCCTATTAATAGGAATCTGGGAGAAAGGTTGAGTTTATCTAAGCTGGAATTGCTGAGAGCCCTGGAACTCTGCTCAGTCATTAACTGGTGAGTAAAGCGCGCTCAGTGAGTCACCGATGCTATTATAAACACTTTCTTCTAAAGGCTGTAGAAATGCAGTAGGAAAGTGCTGTTCCTTGAAGACGCTGGCTGTAGCTGTTTCCTTCCATTGGGATCTCTGCTCTGCGACCTGGGAGGGCTCCGTCCCCCCAGCCTGCCCCACGGGCACCCACCCCCTGCAAGGCTGTGCCCCCCGGGACCAGGCTCTTGATGCCCAGGGTGACAACGTGAGCCAGGTCTGCACCACTCCCACGACCCTTCCCGTGCTTCGCGGCTGCACCTCCTATTAAGCCATTTATAAAGGTTAATGCATGCAGGACAGATATGCTTTTGCCACATTAATTGATGCTAAAGACACCAGCAGCAAGGAGTTTCTCAGTGCCATCTGTAACACGGTGAGGGCTGCCTGACCCTCGCCCAGCTTGCCACTGCTCCTTGGTCCTCTCAGTCTGCCCAAAGTGCAGATCCTGCCTGTCACTGCTGTTAATAAAGACAGAGCTTCCTATGAGCCTCAACACCCTGTGCCTCCTGCCCTTCTCCTGGCTCAGCCCCACTCCACGCCACGGCCACTCTCCCCTCCGCTGCTCTTGTGCATGTGGGGAAGCTGCTGTGCCTCCTCTGTGAGCCTCCACCTCCATCCTCAGCTCTCCCACGCTCCCTAGAGCATGGCTTGGTCTGTCCAAGGTCCACATGGAGACGTTGACACTTGGGATGGGCTGTGGCCGTCACCCCAGCCTTCTGCTTCACATGCTGCTCTTGATGGCCACCAGCCCAGTGCACCTCCATGCTGGCCTCCTCTCCCCCTGGATCCAACATGGGTCTGCTCTTGCTTGCTCTGCTCACGGCCTTGCCCTCTGTGCACCTCCCACCCTCATTCCCTCTTCATTTGCATCTTATTTTTCAGTGTTTTTTCCCCCCTTCTGCTCCCAGGTCTCATTTTATCCCCAGCCTTGAAAATGCAAAGGCTTACCAGCACACCTCAGACAGGACCCACGCCGGGATGGGTTTGCCCTGAGGGGCTGCCCCGACCCCAGCCCATCCCAGCTCCAGCGTGGCCGTGCCCAGCCGATCGCCAGTGGTGCGGGGGGCTCTGGCCACCCTGTCACCTCCACCACCATGGAGACAAGCAGGAGTTGGCCTGTGCACCAGCCTGCTGCTGGGGCTGCCGTGCTGATTACCTTACACTTGGTATCACAAAGAGAAGTGAAAATGCCAAAACTCCAGAGAAGGAAGAGGAAGGCACCTTGGATCAAAGAGACAGGGGAGAGGAATTCTCGCACAGACAGAGAGGACCCTGAAGAAAGACTTTGCAGAAAGACCTGCAGGAAGGCCTTCCCCCTGCCTGGATGCCCTGTGGGTTGGGGTGAGCTCTGCTCCGCCCGTGTCCTGCCCAGGCTCCAGGGCCAGACACTAAGATCTTCCTATTCGAAAGGATTACAAATTACTGTCTGATCCACTAATTAGGAAGGGAAGATGAGTGTGCTTCTGACAGTGATGTTTAGCAGCCATTTAGAAATTGCTCTGAAGGCAGTGAGGCGCTGTGAGCACGGCGCAGCGTGGAGCCGCATCTGCTCCACGCCAATGAGCCCAGGACCACCCCGCTGGCCCCACTGCCAGCAGCTCCCTCCGGCCCTGGGGGGCTCTGCCCCACGCCATCCCCGGCCCGCACAGCTCCCGCAGCGAGTCCTGCCCTTCTGCGGGGCTCGTCTGGCTCTCGAGGATGTCCCCAGGCCATTTGGCTCCTGGCCCTGCTGCCATTACTTCATATTTATTTAACAAAATTAAAACCTGCTTAGTGAGGCCAATTGAAGGCAGGGGAGACAAATCGGATCTTCGTGCCGCTGCCAGGGCAGGCCAGCCTGGCGCCGGGCTGGAGGCCACCTGCGCTCTCTCCGGGGGACCAGGACCCTCCTTTCCCTGGGGCTGGCAAGTGGTGCCGGGGGACTGGCCACCAGCAGCACAGCCAGCGCCCCAGAGTGCTCACCCCACTTCTTGGGGTTCCCCTTGTCTCCTCCCCAGCTCGCGGCTGGTGGCAGGGACCTGGTTCTGCCTGGGGAGGTCTCCAAGAGGAAAGCCCCAGCTGGCACCTCCGTGCCATGATGGGACTCCCACGCGGTCCTGGTGCGTGTGGACGGGCACGGCCATACCTCCAAGAGGACCACCGCAGCCCCACGGCCACCGGCAGGGCATGATGGAAACAGCCCCGTGCCGTGGCATTTTGGGTGATGCCTGTCACAAGTGTGTGGAGACGGCTCTGAACACCTCCTCCAGACAGTGCCCAGAGACAGGACACTGCTCCCAGCCAAGGAGGGGCAGCAGAGTTGGCCCCAGCCCCTTCCGAACCCTTCCTGCCTCTAGCAGGGCCCCTGTTTCCCATGTAGCTCCTTACAGGATGGGGCTCCTCTCTGCTGCTCCAGATCAAACAGGATGTCAGGTTGGCCTAGGACCACCTCAGGGACTGCTCTACAGCTTTGACCTTCCCAAAAGTCCTCCTAGTGCTGACCTCCATTGCCCAACATCACACCCCTTCTAAGCCCCAACCCACCGAGGCCAAGCAACTCAGATGCCTCCAGAAGGCCTCCACGCTACCTGCAAAGGCTTCCCATGAGAGAGACAGCAAAGAGCCAGAGCTCGAAAGCCTGAGCCACATCCTCAGGGCACAGGGGCAGAGATACCCCTGCTACCTCCACCCCTGGTCTGACCCTGCTGGGACTCGACGTCTGTAAGACCCCCTCCGTGGAGGGTCTCCCACCCTGCGTGGCCCCGGGTGCTCCCTGGTGCTGGGAGAGCCCTTTGGCACAACCCTGACCCGGCACCATCCAAGGGAGAAATGCAAACGCCGGGCGAAGGCAGAGGGAGGAGAGGGGAAGGCTCAGCCACGGGAACTGGCACCCACGGAGGAGCAGCTTCATCCCAGAGATGAACCCGGCCAAGTTTAGGTATTATTAGATTGAGTTACAGTGGTATTAATGAATGCTTTCAATTTTAATGAAGTTAATCTACCTATAAAAGCTCTTTATGCCCATAAACATATGATCTGAGGGAGAACAGGACTTTCAGCCACGTTTTTATGACATTTGAGAGTGTTTTTTGCTGACGCCTATGTAACCACGATGCCAGCAGAGCAGCTGGGAGAAAAGCCCCCACTGTCCAACCCGCAGCCCCCTGTGCCAGTCACACGTGGAGCCACCTCTTGCTGCGTGGAGTGCCAGGGGAGGCGAGATTTCATGTTCCCGTTATGATAAAAGTTAGAAAAACTGCCAATTTCAACAGAAAAATAGGCATTGTCTCTGCTAGGGAGAAGGTGGCACACACAGAACAAAGAGCTGATGGAAGCCATGACAAGCCCTGGTCCAGCAGAACATCCAGGCCCACTGGGGTCTCCCTTCCCTCCCCTGTTCCCACCTGGAGATGAGAGGTCAGTCTGCTAGCCTGGAGCTCGGGAGCTGGTCTCCAGCCTCCAGCAAGCTCTTGTCTGCTCTGCCAGCAAAGGTTCATTCTTCTGATGCCCCCAGTCACTCCTGGAGCAGGGTGTGGGTGGCCTGGGTTTGACTTACTGGGTCCTTCCCGGGCTTGGCCTTTCTTATCACTGGGGAAAACAGGAGAGTCAGAGCCTGCTTCAGACCTGGGATAACATCCTCAAGTCTGCAGGTTTGGACTTTCTCCTCCCTCCTCCTTGTGAATCTTGTGAAGGTCCAGGTGTCAGAGGACACGAGGGCTCCCCGGGGAGCCATGCTTTGCCCATGCTGGTTCTCCTTGCCTGGATGAGAGGACCAATTGAAAGGAAATGGAAGGAAAATAAGTCTATTTCCACTAGGCAGGACAGGCTGGGTCTTTGAGGACTTTTGTGCTGGGCTGGCAGCTGCTCTGATCATCAGGGAGAGGTAGAGGAGGGATGGACCTGGGGATCTCCCTGGATGATGTTCACACAGCAACCGCCTGGGTGCTGTGGAGCAGTGGGGACCCCCTTTAAGGGGGTTCCCTGCAGGGTTCAAGGCAAAAGTGAGTCCTCATCAGCTACAGCGGTGGCTTGGTCTCCTATCACTTTGGCTTTCCAACCGAAAATGTCTCTCCCTCCAGCCCGCCCCACCCTCCAGCAGCATTGCCAAGGGCAGGAGATGCCAGCAGGAGATGCCCTGTACCACGGGAGCGCCAGCAGCATCCAGCCCCACTCCCACCCCTGCCACTGCTCACCCTGTTGCAATAGCTCTATCACAGCCTGGTGGGGGTAGGGAAAATGTGGGGGTTCCTGATGCCCCTCCTACACTGGGCTGGGAAGGGGGGCTGAGAGAGTTGGGGGGGTTCAGCCTGGAGAAGAGAAGGTTCCAGGGAGACCTTAGAGCAGCCTTTCAGTATCTGAAGGGGCTACGAGGGCAGAGGACACACTGATGAGGAGCAGTAAAATGCCAGCCAGACCTGGCCTTCTGCCACGTGTGAGTCGGGGTCGTTAATTTTGAATGAGGCCAAGAAATCTCTGATAGCTTTGTGCCTAACGAGCTCAGATGAGACACGTGTACAGCTGGAGA
>JAHREE010149768.1:68892-82997 GCA_033628505.1 Tringa tobata | reverse complement strand
TTTCTAATTTATACTGAAGGTGGCATTCATGGTATGAAACAATCCTGTTGGCAGCCTGGGTCAAGTGCTTGCTCCTCCTCATCCCTGTCCCTGGAGAGGCTCGAAAACACCGAGTCTTGAAACCAACATCCTATAGCTGGCTGTAAAGTAAATATTTCCATCAATTCAGACATTAGAGCCTTCTAAAGGTGCAGTTTTCCCAAGCATTGGAAGATAAACTAGTCCCACGTTGCTCAATACAGGACAGGCACCCAAGCAGTCATCATCCTTGGTGCTTCGGGCAGAGCCCACAGTCTCCTGTGTCCTGTGAGGGCACCAAGGTGACTGAGGAAGGGCTTCCCCGGAGCTGAGGCCACCGCTCTGGGATGCAGTCGCTTTAGGTGGACGGTGCAGCTGGAGCCTCCCTGCTGCAGCCCTTCTGCACGGCTGCCAATGGAGGCAGGAATGATCCTGCAGACGCCGTTTCATGGGCACAGATGTTGCTCCTGCCCTTCAGGAGGGCAAGCATCTGCCCACCGTGACAGCGGGTCGCACAGAAACTCTCACCAGGATGGAAAATTGTCGCTTTGTAATTTTAGCATCGTGTCCCCGGCAGAGACCAGAGATGGCCGCAGAGCATCCCCGCCGCCCTCAGCCCCGCTGAGCCTTCGCACTCATCCCTCAGCTGCCTCTTCGGGAGCTCCCTGCCCTGTGCCGAGGAGGTGGAGGGTGGGAGGATGGGTGCTGTGGTCTGACATCCCCATGGGGCCGCTCTGCTGGGTGTGGGTGGGGGAGAGGAGGGGGCAATCAGCCTGTCCCTCCCACCCTGCTGGGGACAGAGTGCCCCAGAGGTGAGAGGGGCTGCCTGGGCTGGTGTCCCAGAACTGCAGCACTGTCCACCTCTGTGCCCAGGCAGGACATGGGTGCTGTCCCCCTGAGGGATTTGTAGCATCTCGGGCGCTTCCCCAACTCCAGGTGCCGCCAGCAAGTGCTGGCACCACCCTGGAGAACAAGAGGGAGGAACGGATGGATCCCTGGCCACGTTAAGATGGATGGGTCGTGCCTACCGGCCAGGATTACCTGCTTAGCATAGATATGAAAAACCCAGTGGGACAGAACACACCAGGCTTGTCTCCTTGGCTGGGAGAGGCTGGGGGAGATGCAGCAGGACACCAGAGCTGCCACGGGGAGCTCACTGGGGACAGCTCGGTGCGAAGCCCACGTTGGATGGGAGCCAGCAGCGCTCGGGATGGGATGAGGAACGGAGCTGCTGGTTGGGGTTTGGTGGAAACAAGTGTGCGGTGGATGCTCTGAGGCTGCAGCCCAGGAAGGAGGTTCTCTGGATCTTCCTGAGGCACCAGAGAGGCCAGGACTGAATTAATGCCACACAGCTGCTCCGCCACGGTGGGAAACGGGTCCTCTAACCAACGGTGGGAGGAGGGATGGACCACAGGGAGCTCGGGGTGCCCTCGGGATAACACCGCAACATCCCGACAGAGCCAGGCCTGACATCTGTGAACAAGGAACAGAATTAGGACCCAAAGGCCAAGTCAGAGGCTGATCGTTACTCCCTTTGATGCTGTTCTCTCTAATGATGCTGTGGAGAATCCCAGCAGATCCCAACAGATCCTGGCTGCAGGGATCTTCTCCTACACTGGGAGCCGGGGGAGGGATGCCATCCTGCGCCCCATCTCCCGACATCTGCCCCAAGGGAGAGGAGGAAAAAACAATTTTCAGCCCTGCTGTGATGTCTGAGGTGGCGACAGCCCAGGAGCAGCCCCTGGGCTTTGTGGGGGCGAAGGGGAAGCGCGGGGAGCCCGGAGCGGGGCAGGTGGGTCTCGGGCAAGGAGCGGCCAGAGGGGGGCAATGAGCTGAACCCACCAGAGGCTGCAACTTGGAAACTGCTTTTAATAAGAAACTGTCACATCTTGGAACCTGCACTAATTCCAGCTCGGGGAAAAAAACTGTCCTATAAAATGAGCAATCCCGGGACAAATA
The DNA here is from genome assembly GCA_033628505.1 of Tringa tobata. Lineage (NCBI taxonomy): Eukaryota > Metazoa > Chordata > Aves > Charadriiformes > Scolopacidae > Tringa > Tringa tobata. The sequence goes on along the minus strand of JAHREE010149768.1, from coordinate 81,020 downwards.
CAGTTTGGGAAACAAAAGTGCGTTTTAAAATAAAATACGTAAATAAAATTTAAAATAAAATATTCGCTTCATCATTTTCCCAGGGATACAAACTGTATTTCTTTACGTTTCTGTCGCTCAGGACGTGGCAGCAGCAGTGCTGTGTTATACACATCAGGCACACGCCGGGGCAGAGGATTCCAGCTCTTCCATTATTTTATTCCCATTACTGTGTTTGTTTTACATCATTCTGAAGAGCATTTACTTAGCCCTGATTGAAACATCTTATTTTCCAGATCAAGGTGTTTCTTTGTGTCTTAATGAAATACTTTGACACAATAGCTTTGTGCTAGTTTAAAATCATTATTTGATATATTGAAAACTGCTGGTCCTCTAATTAGTACGCTGTGTGCTTTTCTTCCCATCTTGTTCAAAGTGTCAAAACATTTCACGGCGAAACAATTCTATCAGGATACACCAGCGGTGGTTGTACACACCGTGATTTGTCTTTTGATATGACGGGGGCACCAGACCACGGCATCAAAACGATGCCAACGGTGATGCGCACCTGGAAAAGCAGGGTCTCGAAATTAAAATTAACGTTGAGTGTAATTGTCGTTTCCCAAGTGAAGTTTTGAAAAATGAAAAAAATGCCAGGCCTCAGCCGGACTGGGTGGTGGGTGGGCTTGAAGGCTGCTGTCTCCTGTCCCCCTCTGAGCTTCGGTTAAGAGCATTTCAGGCACAGCCTTTGTGCAGCCCCAGTTCACCAGGACAAGTAGCCGAGCTCTCCAAGTTCTCAGCAGGACCTTCAGGTGGGTGACATGGTGGTCAGCGAGTCCCCCAGCCCGGCACCACATCCAGGAGTGTTGTAGCAGCTCTAGATGAGCCACCATGTTTGGGGGGTCTCAGTGACCTCTGCTAGGACGGCCGATGTCATAGAATCATAGAATCACAGAATGGTTAGAGTTGGAAGGGACCTTAAAGATCACTGAGTTCCAACCCCCCTGCCCTGGGCAGGGACACCTCCCACCACACCACGTTGCTCCAAGCCCCCTCCAACCTGGCCTTGAACCCCTCCAGGGATGGGGCAGCCACAGCTTCTCTGAGCAACCTGGGCCAGGCTCTTACCACCCTCACACCAAAGAAGTTCTTTCTAGTATATAATCTACATTGCCCCTCTTCCAATTTAAAACCATTACCCCTCGTCCTGTCACTGCACTTCCTGATGAAGAGTCCCTCCCCAGCTCTCCTGTAGGATCCCTTCAGATATTGGAAGGGGCTATAAGGTCTCCCTGGAGCCTTCTCTCCTCCAGGCTGAACAACCCCAGATCTCTGGGTCCCCGTAGGACCCCATGTGCTCCTCTCCCTCTTTGGGGTAAATCCTGCAGTGTATAACCCATCGCTGCTCTCTGTCCTTGGGGCAGCCAGGCACTGCAGGCAGACCATGACCTGCCGTGGAAGGGACAAGACGAAGCCCTCAGACACAAAGAAGATGTTCAACGACCAGGGCTTCCTCCCGTTGGCCACCCCTCCATGCATTTCTCTACCCAGGTTCACCACTGTTCTTACATCCACTTTGCCCAAATTTCACCCTGTTTCTCCCCTTTTCTGTCCCTCGTCTGTCCATTCACAAAGTGTTCCTTTCCTATACATTTATTTCTCTGCTTGCCTCTACATATGTCTCTTTCTTCCACTCAAAGAGTGACTAATACACACCATGGAGCAGGGGAATGCTCTCTGCCAGTCTTCTCGCTCTTCATTAGGAATGCAAGAATCATCCTTTTTTCACAGCAGATTTGCAAAACGTTACAAATATTTTCATTAAATACGGCCTGTTTCTCTAATCACTGGGGGGAGTATAAAAAAAAAAAATTAAAAATTTTAAGTGTGATTTGGATTGTTCTTAGCGTGGAAATATCCATTTTGTGAATCTCAGAGAACAGGCTCAATTTTAAGAATAAAAATCTCAGAAGTGGAAAAACCGTGGATCACTGTACCAGAAATTTTGGCTCTGCAGAGCTGAGATCCTCCCCTTTTTCTGCACATCTCAGCTCACCGTTCAGCGTGACCTGCTTTGGAAGCATGGGAGGCAAAAAATCTTTGGCTTTATTAATCAGGGACCGTATCGTCCCTCCATATAGATCATGCCAAAGGTACATCACTCACGGCCCTGCAGACTGCAGAGAGATGTGCTCCCCGCTCTTGGCGAGAGCCTTATTTATTGCTCTACAGATGAACCATGAAAGGATCTTTAATGCTTTTTCCACCGACTGCTCAGCTCCTGGACCTCTGTTTATCCAGCCATGTGCTCGCCTGGCAGTTGTCTGCCTGGATCCGTCTGCCGGTGATTCACCTCCTCGTCACCGTACCCGGAGATGTGCTGGTCTTCCAGCCCCTTCCTACCAAGTCACAGGAGATCTCTGGGTGCGAGCACGTGCCTGAGAGACTGGGCTAATGGATAAAACCCATGTTATTATTCATCATTTTGCTGGCTACCATCGTACTGCAGGGCAAGACGGCTGCAGCAGGGAGACATCTGTAAAAGACTCTGACAATCTGGAAATTAGCTGCTGGAGAGGGACAGAGCCATTTCACACTCAGTCCCAGCTCCTTGTCTCACATGCATTTGGGGCCAGGCTTTTTCCAGTGGTGCCCAGTGACAGGACAAGAGGGAACAGGCACAAACTGGAACATAAGAAGTTCCACCTAAACATGAGGAGGAACTTCTTTCCTGTGAGGGTGGCAGAACCCTGGAAGAGGCTGCCCAGGGAGGTGGTGGAGTCTCCTTCTCTGGAGACATTCAAACCCCCCTGGACACGTTCCTGTGGGTCCTGCTCTAGGTGGACCTGCTCTGGCAGGGGGTTGGACTGGGTGATCTCCAGAGGTCCCTTCCAACCCCATAGCATTCTGTGATTCTGTGATACAGCTTGCTTCATTTCAGCCAATTCAGAAGGGTTTTGTCTTGCCAGGGCTGGAGTTGCCGGAGCCAAAGTGGGAGCAGACCAGGAGAGAAGGGGTGGGCCAGCACGGGCAGGTGGGCAGGAAAGGGCCAGGCACCTCCTGGCATTGTCTCTGGCACAGCCCCTGGTGCCTTCCATGGAAAGCCATCATGCTTCTTGCATGGAGTGAGCATTAACCAGACCATAGACCGTCCCGCACTTTGGCTTATCTTCACAGATTCAGCAATACAAAAGGCTTTGTTCTGGGGAAAAAAAAAGTGATTGAAGGGAACTGTCCCATCAGAAAAGTCAGACTCTGTGAGGTGGCTGGGACCTGCTCCTGCAGGGTCCTGGGGGCACAGATGGGGAGAGGAGGAGGATGAGAACGCAAGTCAGCGACAGTTATTCGCTCCGTCTCACAAGGCAGGAGCTAAGCCAGCACAGAAGCTGTCACACAGAAGGTTTAAAACACGCAGAGGGAAGGATTTGCCCATGCAACTGCGCGAGGAACTTGTGGACCTCCTCCCCACAGGGCATCGTGTTGGCAAAGAGAATAAAGGGATTCAAGATGGGATACGTCCAACACCTGAGGGGATGGTCTGCACACAACCTCAGGAGCCTCTGAAGAAGCAGCGACACCTCAATGAGGCAGCTGGAGAAGGTGTTTGGGGCTTGTCATCGTTCTTACACTTCTCCCTGCGCGTCCTCCACTGGCCACGGACTCCTCTGGCAGCAAAGCCTTCAGCTTTTCAGCTCCTTTCCTCAGCAGCTCTGACACAGGAGCTCCTACCTCCCACCTTGGGAGCGGCACCTGCCCTTTTCATAGCAAACGCACAGCGCCAGGTACCTAAAGTACACCCTGGGAAGGTTTTGGGCATCGTGCAGTGCATGGAAGAGGTCACTGTGTGACTCCCTATCCCTGATCTTTGGGAGAGAGCTGCAAGGGAAAGCCATGCTTGCCCAAGCATGCCTTCTCCTGGCTGCAAAACACAGCCAGAAGCAGAGCAGGAATTCCTAGCCAGAGGCACAAAGCCATATTTTATTCAACTGGTATATTCTGCAAAGCGAGGTTTCGGCTCATTTCCATATTCATTTTGCACCACAGGTCAAAGGAGAACAGTCCTTCCAGTGTTGCGCTCCACGGCAGTGCCTGTCGGGGCACGGCGAGGACAGGGTGACATGGCTGGTGGCACCAGGGCTTCGTCGTGGGGGTCTGTCCCACTGTACCCGAGCAAGGGAGCAGGGCAGCCAGGGTCAGCTGAGAGTCGTGGTCATCAGGCAAGTCGCTGATGATGGGACAGGACCAAGTCCAGGCTGGGAAGGTGATGGTAACCGGGGTCAGACACAGCCCAGGGAGCACCCAGCAAACCCACAGGGGTGAAGCAGGTTGGGGCTTGAGGCACAAAGTCATCCCCCAGGTGAGGGTCCAGGCATGGCTGCGATGAGCCTCCCTGCAGGACACTGTGCCACCCAAGGGCCCCAAAACACAGAGGCCACACTCAGCTGGCCTCAAGCCTTACCAGCCCAGCCTCTTTGCGGGGGGAGGCTCTCAGGAGCCACCAGTGTGGGTGCCGGGATGGCCAAAGAGGACTCTCAAGCCTGGCAGAGAAAGTGGCACTGGCCCTTTCAGCTGTGTGTGACAAGCACCCCAAAGGCAACGTCCCTCTGCTTAGGGGTCAGACAACTGCTTTTGGCAGCCTTGGCATGATGGGGCAAAGCTGCCCACCCCCACGTGTCAACACAGGTCCACAGATCAAGAAATACTCCTCTAAAGAACCTGGCTGTCCTAGTGTGAGAGATGAAGAAACGTCACTCTGGCCCACACGGGTAAGCCCCAGTGACTCACATCTAATAAGGGTCCATCAGGGGAGCCAGGGAACTGCTCACAGCAGGGGGGACACCCCCCTTCTCACCCCCATCCCACCAATTCAAGGCTCTTTTGGACTCTCACCAGGCAGGGCAGGGACTCTGCAGCCCACCCAGGCTTCGCAGCCGGCAGCAACTTAAGGACAAGGCGCATGAGCTTGTTTGACTCCTACAGAAGACAAATATTGCCCTGATGTTCATTAGCTAATAGTCATTTTGCTTCCAAATAACTGTTGCCCGGGAAGTGTGTTGGTGATAAAAGCGGTACCGGAGGAACACGTGTGGAAGGAGCACCGGCAGCAGAGGGGGAGGCAGCGGGGCCAGGTTGGCTGCAGTGCAAGCTGCAGCTCGTCCCTCAAATGCCAGAGCTGGGCTGAGCCTGGGACAGGAACCAAAGTCCTCAATGTCCACCCCACTGTCCCTTAGGGTAAGGTGCCCTTGTGTTACTTCCCCTCCCTGCCCATGGACTGATTCTCACATCTCTGTGTGATCTCTGTATAACTGTGTATCTCAATTATACCATGCATGAGTCTGAAGACTCTCTGACTCTTCCAGGTTGGGACCCTGGTCTTCCTCAGAGCATGGCAAGAAGCAAAATCGGTGCTTTTGTCTTCCTTTGGAGTATTTGTGCCCCTGGGAGACCAAAGCTGGGATATAAAGGACAGAGAGACCCAAATGAAATGAACTGGAGGCCACAAACCTCATCTGAGACATGTGGAGATGCCAGCACGGAAGTGGTGGAGAAGGCACGTGCAGGGCAGCAGGATCCTGCAGGAGGGCGTCAGGAGCTGGGTCCAGGGGCAGCCGGGGATGAGCTGGAGGGGGGCAGCAGGAGCCCTCCCCCGTCTGGGAGGGGAGGGTAGGGGCTCCCCCAGCACTGAGCCCCAGCAGCAGCCCTGCAGACAGGGGAGATGGGCACTGCAAAGACATCTGCAGAACCGTGCCTCTGCCCACGGAGCCCCAAGCCATGCCATCCCCTCCTTCTCTTGCCCGCTGCGTTTTTTGAGGCAGTTCCATTTCCCGTTCCCCCCTTCCTGACAGCAGCAGCTTCTGGCAGAGCACACGGTCACCCCGCTGCCGGGTGGCCTTGAAGATGGCAGGTACCTCTTCGGAAACCACCTCAGCAAACTGACAGCCCCTCGGTGGCCACGGGGCTAATCTCAGCTCTGGTACCCAGAAATGGTATTTGTAAGGATGCCTCGTGGTGCAGAACGGCACCTCAGAGGGTGGCACATGTTGGCAATGCACAGAGCCCAGGGCTGGTGCCACCAGCTCCATCCTGGCCTCTCTGACTCTTTTGCTGCCACTTAATTCAACCATTAATCGAGCGCCAGCCACGACCTCACAGCCCCGAGGTGAGCCTGGCCTGCTCCACTGGTGGCCCCGGAGCCACAGCAGCAGAGAGCACAGACCCCGCTGCTCAGCACGATTCTGGGGTCCTGGTGGTCTGGATGACATGAGGCAACTTCCCACAGCTGTTAATTGGGCCAGATCTCCCTCGCACTGGTATAATAGGTTTTTTCCAGTGATCAGCCAGGTGCCCGGGTCTGGCACCTCACTGGGTCCATCACTGTCCCGGACGTGTTATTTGCTGAGGACATCCTTTTCATTACTTTAGCTCGTCAGTCCTGACTCTTCCCAAAACTTCTTACAGGCTGCTGTTTGATGGTTTCTCTTAGATGAAAAAGTCATCAGTGGAGAATGTGGGCCCTGCCATACTCTCTTGAGTGGACCATTTGCTGTGAAGCACCTCAGAGACGAAGACACTGTCAGTGGACATGGAAGAAACCACCTCTTGTTGGAGATTCTGAATTCTCAAAGATGTGCTTGCATTCCCTACGGGCATCTCCCAGACGCTGCAGATACAACCTGGACAGGAATTTATTTGGTGGGGGGAGCTGGCAGAGGCAGCAGAACGTATTTTCTTGCAGACAAAGTTATGGTATTCCTTCAGCTCTCCTTGACCTCAGCAGCAGTGCAGGGAAGGCAAATTGGCTTTATCTCATCCTCTGGTTTGCAAAAATGCTTCTCACACTCCTCTGCTCCTGCTGCAGTGCACGTTGCCCGTCCAGAGCCCTCCTCCCTCAAGGGAAGGCTTGAACCAGCTCCTTCCTCCCCACCCCGGGCATCTCCTTGCAGAGGGAGGTCATCTGTCACCCTCCACAGCCGTTCCCCATCCATCACTGACTCAAGCGCCTGCAGACCTGTGTGCTGCTGTCTGTAAACTCTGATCTAGTGTCCTCTCCTGTGACGACTAGATCCTCTATCTGTCCAAGAGTGTCAGGACAACTCATGCTCCACAAGCCAGCCTGCAGGTCTTCCTTTGGTGAGTGAATCCCAATTGGCTTGGAGTTAATTCTGTGTCCTTCTGGTGGCTTTCTGAGCCTTTTTTCCCCACCTCTGGATTGCTACAAGATCTCATCTGGTATCAGGGCTCCATTAGCCCCAGCGACATCGCCTCTTGAGATTGACAAGAGCCACAAACTCTTCTGTGCTCACCGCTGATTTCTGTGCTTCATTCAAAGGCACCGCTCGGCTGCTCAGGTTTTGTGCAGAGTGCGGAACTCCTCAATTTTCTGTAATACCCTGTGATAGCTGGCTTCCTCCGCCTGGCTTAATTGGAAGTATTAAAAACATCATGTGCTTCAGAGCAAGCAGAAAGGAAGCTGCCTTCTCACAGCCTCCCCTCTCCAGTTCACCCACTATGTGCAGAGAAATGGGAAAGCACCAGTGAAGCCATCCCTCCCACCCTGATGTTTTCCCAAGATGCTGTGCCTTCTGCAGAGTTTTTAGCAACCCCCTGTTTGCCTCCAGGGTCATCAGTGATGGTTGCCTGAGATCATAGAATCATAGAATCATCTAGGTTGGAAGAGACCCTTGGGATCATCGAGTCCAACCATCTACCCTACTCTACAAAGTCCTCCCCTACACCATATCCCTCAGCACCGCATCTAAACGGCTCTTAAACACATCCAGGGATGGGGACTCAACCCCCTCCCTGGGCAGCCTATTCCAATGCCCGACCACTCTTTCTGGGAAGAATTCTTTCCTAATGTTCAGTCTAAACCTACCCCGTTGGAGCTTGAAGCCATTCCCTCTCCTTCTGTCATTAATTACCTGTGAGAAGAGACCAGCACCAACCTCTCTACAGTGTCCTTTCAAGGAGTTGTAGAGAGTGCAGGTGGGGTCTCCCCAGAGCAGGGCAGAGGGGCTTCCCTCAACCTGCTGGCCACACTTCTTTTGATGTAGCCCAGGATGCAGGGGGCTTTCTGGGCTACCAGTGCACGTTGCCAGCTCATGTCAAGCTTCTCGTCCACCAACACTCCCAAGTCCTTCTCCTCAGGGCTGCTCTCAGTCTCTTCTCCGCCCAGACTGGATTTGTGCCTGGGATTGCTGTGACCCAGGTGCAGGACCTTGCACTTTGCCTGGTTTAACTCATGAGGTTCACATGGTCCCACCTCTCAAGCCTGTCCAGGTCCCTTTGGATGGCATGCCTTCCCTCTAGCGTGTTGGCTGCTCCACGTAGCTTGGTTTTCATTGGCAAACTTGCTGAGGGTGCCCTCGATCCCACAGTCCGTGTCTCCAACTGAGGAGGTGATCTGAGACCTACTGTGAGGAGACGTTTCACCATCTCACATGGTGCCCTGGTGAGCAGGGCCAAAGCAGGCTGATGCAGGGTGCAATGCTGTGACTAACTATGGAGAAGTGAAGGAGATCTCAGAGGCACCATCGCTGTAGCCACTGCAGACCTACAACATTGCCTAGCACTGGCTCCCCCAGACAAACCCCAAGCTACCACAGGTGAGGCTGAACCTGGCAACCCTCCTCCATCCATGGGTTGTTCATGGAAAATCCCAAGCCCTCCCACCTTGTAGCAAGAGGCATGCCCCACCTTTTGCTTATGCAAAGTCATAAAAATCACTAGAATTCACTAAATATTGTGAATTGTTGTGATTGCTTGTCCCATGGTGCATCAAACACCCAAGTGTTTACCACCAGCGTGCGAAAAGTTCCTTTCCACTCTTCCTTGCCCCCAGAAGAGCAGGGGATGATGCGCAGCATACCTCCTCCTCCTCCTCCTCCTCTCAGCACTGCAGAGGAAGGAAGGTGAGGTCCTGCTGAGGCACAGCACTTGCCTCATTCTGCCATTAAAAATCAAGTCAGCCCAGTGATTAGCTGCTGAACGCTGGCGTGCTGGGACGCAGAGCTTGCTGCACAGGGCACGGCATGTGCGTCCACACAGAGCAAGGGAGAGGCGAGGCAAAGCACAGCACCCTGCAAGAGGCTGAAAGGTCCCAGGTGGCCTGGGGTTTTGGAGCTGTGCTGCTTTTCCCTACCTCGTTTGCTAAAGAAGAGAATCGTGGGTCCCAGTTCTGTCAGCCCCGTTTTCAGGCTTCACTGGAGAGCGACGGGAGCACCACGGGCAGAAGGTTCATCACCGTTTTGCAGGTGGAGTAGAGGGGAGTGGTGGTCTCCAGAGGGGCAGTGGTGTTGAACACCCAGCTCAAAGCATAAACCCTCAGAGCAGCCACTCTCTCAACGTTTTCTTAGTGTCACAAATCCTGGAAATAAAAGCAAGTCCAACACCCCTCTCTGCTGCATCCCTTTTTGCAACCGCTGCTGAGGAGCAGCTGAGCATGAGGTGCTACACCTGCAGCTGTGCCAGACCTACATCTGGGAGGAGAGGACCTCTCAGGACACAGCCAGAAATTACTCCCCTTCTGACCTTTACCTCCAGAGTAAGAAAAAGCCAATTTTGATCTAAATTGGAGCCTTGAGGAGTTGGGCAACCTTTAACCTGTCTCTGAAAGATTTGGGGGTTTTCTTTCTCTTTTAAAAAAAACCCAAGAAAGTGGCTGTCCCGGTAGAAGACATATCCAATCTCACTTGATTCCAGCAGGCAATTTGCTCGTGCCTAGCAAGCAGCTTGGGAAATTAAAGAGCCAGCACCAGCTGCAGACAAGAATTGATAGGAAAAAGGCCAGTAATCAGACAGGACGGGGAGCCACGGAGCTGGTTGCAGGAGGCCAGGCGTGTCTCTGGTGTAACGTGGCTCCAGCAGGGACTGCGCGTCTTGCGGTGCTGCTGGTGGCAGACACAGCCTGTCCTCGGCCAGCCCCAGGCAGAAAATTAATCTGCTCGTTTCCACTAAGCCACCTCTTGGTCCCTGAGCAAACCATGGTGGGGTAAGATGGGACGTCAGGGGCAAGACTGCCCTCCATCCCCATCTCCTTGGGAGGGAGGATGCTTTGAGATGCACTTCTTTACATAAATAAGGGGTTTCTGTCCAGGCTATTTGGTCCCAGTCTTGGCTTTAGGAGGGTGCTACTCCTGCCCCGTCCCTGGTGCTGTGGTGGCAGGGTGGTCACACTGCCACCCTTCACCAGGGCCCTGCAGACGTGAGCTGGTGGCTGTGGGGACACCGCACCATCCTACGCTCGGCTGATGCCTCAGGAGGGGGCTCAGCCTCAGATCTCTGGCCCAAATCGAGCCCTTGCCCGCCTGCTCTTCACCCCAGCCCTCTTGACCTGGCAGAGGCAACGTGAGGTCCCGTCAGGGCTGGTTGTTGTGCTCCGGGGCTGGGACCTGCTGTCCCTGGTGCACAGAGGCTGTGAGCTGGTTGTGCTGCACCACCAGCCTGGTGGCCTGAAGGGCTGGGGAGGCAGGACCTGCCCCACTGAAGCCAAGCAAAGGACAGATACATGAGCTGTGTCACACATACCAGTGTCTCCAGCCACCTTCCAGTGGCCGTGACCCTCCTCATCCCTTCCTCTTCCTCGGCCTGTTGAGTGTGCCAGGGCACACCCATAGTTGCCCCCAGAGTATTCCCACCTCCCGCCCTGCAAGTCTCATCCCTCTGGATCAGGCTGCGGAGAAGAGAACGAAGCAGCCCAGGGACTCATCCTGCTGCTCCCCCTGGTGCGACCACGGAGGGGAGGAGATGTGAGTCTGCAGAGGACACAGAGAATCATAGAATGGTTAGAGTTGGAAGGGACCTTAGAGATCATCCAGTTCCAACCCCCCTGCCCTGGGCAGGGACACCTCCCACCACACCAGGTCGCTCCAAGCCCCCTCCAACCTGCCCTTGAACCCCTCCAGGGATGGGGCAGCCACAGCTTCTCTGGCCAACCTGGGCCAGGCTCTCACCACCCTCACAGCAAAGAATTTCTTTCTAGTATATAATCTACATTGCCCCTCTTCCAATTTAAAACCGTTACCCCTCGTCCTGTCACTACTCTTCCTGACAAAGAGTCCCTCCTCAGCTCTCCCGTAGTTCCCTTCAGATATTGGAAGGCTCCTATGAGGTCTCCTCAGAGCCTTCTCTCCTCCAGGCTGAACAACCCCAGCTCTCTCAGCCTGTCCTCACAGCAGAGGGGCTCCAGCCCTCTGTTCATCTCCATGGCACTCTGCTGGGCCCATTCCAACAGGTCCATGTCCTTCCTGTGCTGAGGACTCCAAAGCTGGACACAGCACTCCAGGTGGGGTCTCACGAGCGCAGAGCAGAGGGGCAGAATCACCTCCTGTGACCTGCTGGCCACACTTCTCTTCATGCAGCCCAGGATGCGGGTGGTTTCTGGGCTGCCACAGGCTCATGTTGAGCTTCTCATCCACCAACACCCCCAAGCCCTTCTCCTCAGGGCTGCTCTCCAGCCATTTTCCACCCAGAGGGGGGCGGATGGGGCAAGGTGTGTTTCACCGCGCCGGGCAGCCCAGGACGGGCAGGGCCATGGCACGTGTCCCCAGCAGCTTGTTACCAGGTGGCTGGAGCCTCCGCGCCAGCCCGTCTGTGCAGATCTCCTGAATGACTCGGGGACAGAAACCAGCCAGATCTAATTGGCAGATTGGGTTAGTGGAGGAGAGATAAGACAATCCACTTAGTGGTTTTGTTGAGCTGTGTGCGGCTCAACCAGCTTAGGGGCAGATGCTCAGGGGTGTAAGGTGGCACAGTGCTGCGGGAGCCCCGGACGAAGCAGGGGGGGCTGCTGCCTTCCCAGTAATCTCTCCAGTCTCGGGGGGCAGCACAAGGCTGGTGCAAGAGCTGTAAAGTGACATGAATCACAGAATCACAGAATGCTATGGGGTTGGAAGGGACCTCTGGAGATCATCTAGTCCAACCCCCTGCCAAAGCAGGGCCACCCACAGAATCACAGAATCTTAGTGGTTGGAAGGGACCTCCGAGATCATCAAGTCCAACCACAGAAAAAAAAAAAACAACAAACAAAAAGAGACAACCAACCAAAAAACAAACAACAAACCCAAAAACACCACCCCACCAACTAAACCTCACACCCACAACCCCACACACAACACCCCACCACAAACCAATAATCTCGGGCACTAGAG
>JAHREE010149768.1:11498-29750 GCA_033628505.1 Tringa tobata | reverse complement strand
GTTTTAAATCTTATCACCAATCCAGTAAATTCTTCAATTTATCTGCAGAGGGTTGGCTTTGTTTGTTGGTGGTGTTGTTTGCTATTCATTTCCAGCATTTAGCAGCAGTGCAAGGATGCATTTTGTTTCCTGTTTTTTATATATATATATATATATGTATGTATGTATATATATATATAATATATTTGCTATTCCTTTTTTAAAAATTTTTGTCTCTCGCCATGAACGTTGCAGCCAGGATGTCTATGTCTTGCTGACAAATCCAGCATGAAGGCTCCTTCTCCGCTGTTCTCCAGGTTTGAACACAGATGCCCACTTCCATCAACATGTTGGTCAAGATTCCTGTACGAGGCAGACGGAAAGGACCAGTCATGGGTGTGTGTGGGTGTGTGTGATCTCTTTGGCTATAAAAGGGCTCCTCATTGTACGAGGGTACTGGAAAGTGAATTTGCAAAGACTTGGGGCCGGGGTTTGCAGTTAATTAGCAGGAACTCTCAGCTCACTGGGCTGGTGTCCGGGGGAGATAACGGGTGAGTCACTGCTCGCTTACTTTAAGCCACTCAATTAAAACTGAGTGGCTCCCCAGGTGGTGCAGAAGTGTCTGGGCTTGCTTGTTTGTACTGGCCGATAGGAGGTAAGATTAGACAGATGCAAGAGCCTCTTCTGACCTTCCAAGCTGCAACGGAGCTGGTGGCTTTTCCAAGCTTAAAAGCCATCAATGGAAATCTTCGTATGATAACACAACACGACATCGCATTTCCAAATGTCCCTGCAGCCTGGCTGGTGACAGAGCTCCTCACACCTTTTTCAGCAGTGAGGCTGCCCTTCTCCTTTCCACCCCCCTCCTCTGCCCCTCAGCAGCTCCGACACACACATCTGCTGGGCTGTGCCACCTCCCGAGACCTGCCGCGACCCGGCTGATGGGGCAGCAGCGGGTTCAGAGTTGGGGGGTGGGAGTGGGGCAGGGCTCCTCAAGCCAGCTTTGCCCTGAAGAAAACATGTCTTTGGGGCACCTGCAGGGAGATGCAAACCTTGTGCGTTGCTGTGAGCTCCGTGTGTATAAAAAGACAGCCCGGGGATCTGAGCGGGACTAAAGAACCCCCCTTTTTTTCATTTTTGGCAAACACTGGTCTGATACTTTGGACTGGCATTGCAGAACCTGTGGCCAAGTTTCTCAGCCCATCCACAAACGTGGTATCACCTCTTTCCCTCCCCGCCCCAGGGGGAGAAGGAGGACCTTTCTTCTTCACATGCAAATGACTCTGACTCCTCGGCTGAGCAGGACAGCAAGGCGACATCTGCAGAAGTGCTTTTGGTGGCATGGCACCAGCTTTCTAACCACAGCCAGGTGGCCATGCCTGGAGCCACCATCACACTGGAAATGCTGGCCAAGAGCTGTCCCTCCTAGTGCTGAGGAGCAGCAACCTGGAGCCAGTGGGGACAAGAGAGACTTGCCCAATTACAGCCACCCCTTATATATCAGCTATAAATCATACTAGGGAACTTCTCCACCTACCTGAGGTTTCTTGTCCCTTTCCTCTGGAGAAGGTTCTGTTTCTCTGTACACCACAGCTTTGGTTACCAGCATGTCGGGATGCTGTAGTTTTGCCTCTTTGATTGCTAAAGCCAGTGCCTAGAAACCAGGAGGATGAAAGCATTTGTCCTCTCCTCCCTGAAATCTGGCCCATGGCTCTCAGCCAGACAGATCCAGCAGACACAAAACTGGGATTCCAGGAGGACACGGAGGCAGAGGTTTAAAGCTAAACCCACAGCAGCCTGGCAGAGGAGGCTGGAGCCCACCACTGATGGGGGATATGTATGCCATTGGGATGCCTCATGCACTGCCTTTCTCTTGCCTTTTATTTTTCTGTAGAGACAGGCTACGTCTCCAGCTCCCTGCTGAAACCCAGGCAGTGATTCCCTCTGCAGCAAAACCCTAGAGCAGGGGTGTTGGAACTAGAGGATCTTTAAGATCCCTTCCAACTCTACCCGTTCTATGATTCTATAAAAAATTACAATAATACTCTAATTAAATTTATGTTTATAATTCTAAAAACATCTAAACATTATTTTAAAGCCTTTTAAATACAATTTTTAACACATTTGTTAAATGCTTTTTTCTTTCAATTTTTCTTCTTAAGCAACAAATTCCAAAGGGTTAGGCCGCAGGAAAATTCCCATGTGGCCCTAGAGATTTGTGTCAATCTCTGTTACTTCATGATAAAAGTCTGTCACTTTTTGTTCCTCTATCACAGAGGCCGATGCAAAACACCATCACTGGTGTCACACACACCACCACCTGTAGTGGGACTGTGCTGGAAAGGGAGGAAGAACCTGGGTCACTTTGGAGTGTTTCCACAGAGAAAGGGCAACTGGAAACGTGTTTTAAGAAAATTAAAAGGCGATCCCATCATCGGGCTCCATGCTGGGATGTAACTTTTACTGCTCCTCCACTGCTGCACGGGATGGGGCTTCCCCTGGGTGCCACTGCACCAGCGGGGACCTGCACTGCTGGTAGGTTTGGGGTGTCAGGGTCAGTGTTTGGAGAGAAGGAGTAAACAGGTATGAGCCAGAACCAGAAGCATGCGGGACTGCAGCCAGGGACAGCCAGAGCCGGGCAAAGCCAGGGCGTCCTGCTCCTACCTGGTCCTGGTCCACGTCTTCATCTCCTGTGATAATGATGCGCTTCTCTATTCGGGTCTCAGAAAACCCTCCTTTCACAGTCTGCACAACGAGAAGAAAAGCACTCACCCACAGCCCTCCCACAAGCCAGCTCCGGGGGATGCAGCTCTGCCTGCGGGTGGAGGGACAACGCCAGCGCCACCAGGAACACTCCCCATAATTTAGTGCATCTCCAACTACCCTTGACTTGGTGCATGGTTGGAACCAGCAAGACAAAGCTGGCCATGGGTGGAGAGGAAGGTTCAAGAAGGACAGGGAACTGCTGGAGAGGGTACAGCAAAGAGCTGCAAAGATGATGAGGGGACTAGAACATCTCTCTGATGAGGAAAGGCTGAGGGACTTGGGTCTTTTTAGTCTGGAGAAGAGCAGACTGATCAACGCCTATAAATACTTAAAGGGTGGGTGTCAGGAGGATGGGGACAGTCTTTTTTCAGTGCTGCCCAGGGACAGGACAAGAGGGAAGGGGCACAAACTTGAACAGAGGAAGTTCCACCTAAACATGAGGAGGAACTTTCCTGTGAGGGTGTCAGAGCCTTGGAAGAGGCTGCCCAGAAAGGTGGTGGAGTCTCCTTCTCTGGAGACATTCAAACCCATTGCACATTCCTGTGAGACCTGCTCTGGGTGGACCTGCTCTGGCAGAGGGTTGGACTGGATGATCTCCAGAGGTCCCTCTGGAACCCCATCATTCTATGACTCCATGAAAAGGGCTGGGGACAGGTACCGAGCACTCCTCCTTCCTTCTCAGGTCCCTCTCTGAGCTTCTGCTTTCATTTATGTGCACTTAATTTGGGAATGAAATGGCCACAGGTGAGGTCCTCTGACGCAGCCTCATCTCCTTCGTTTCCTACCATTTCCACCCTTGCCTGTGCCACTCCATCTCTAACAGACCCAAGACCAGGTGAGATGCTCCAGCAGTGGTGCCGTGTGCTCCTTGGGCCAGGAGGACCTGGAGAGTCTGGCTGTAGGTACATCTGGGAACACTCACCCCACCTGCATGGGCAGGGACTGGCACGCATGCTGCTGGCAGCCTAATTCTGAGTCCCTTCCACTGCCACCGTTGGCTTCAGGAGGTCAGTGACATCCTGCTGCTCTCCCTTCTCACCTCAACGACTCCCTGCCCTGCACGGGGCGCTGGGCTGGCTCCATTCCCCATGGGACAGAATGGACTTTTTCAGCTTGTGTCCTGGATTGAGCGACACAGGACTAATTTCTGGTTTAGTGCATGGGAAAACTGCACTTCTAGAAGACTCTAGTGTCTAAATTTGGGAAAATCTTTCCTTCATATCCAGCTGGGCTCTGTGGGATTCAAGGTCTCGGTGTTTTCGAGCCTCTCCAGGAGCAGGGATGAGGAGGAGCAAGACCCAGGCACTTGACCCAGGCTGCCAACAGGATTGTTTCATACCATGAATGCCACCTTCAGCATAAATTAGAAAGCTTGCTGAATAGTTCTCTCTCTCCCTCGATGGTGGGGGGTCCAGAGAACTCCTTGCCCCGATGCCGGAGCCCTGAGCCCTTCCCTTCCTCCCGAAGCCGCAGCGCTGGCAGGGTCCCACCTTTGCTGTCCCTGCTGGGAGTGCCCGGCTTCTGCTGGGGAATGGGCTGGGGATAGTCCTCGGGTATTTTATATTGGTATCGGGATCAATTCTGGGTCTTTAGTATTGTTATTAATACTTTATCCTTATCCTATTAAATCTCTTTATATTTCAACCCTCTGGTTTCCTTGTTTTCCTCAATTCCCTTTTCTGGCTGAGGAGTGGTCATTGGGTGATGGAATAATTGTCTAAACGACAACAAATTGTTATGGGTTTCCCAAACCCTAACAGCTTGTGAGGAGAGAGGCATTTTCTGCTCTACCAACCAGGACACAAATCCCCCCATCCTCAGATCCCAGTGGCCTGTGGCAGGAACGCCCCCGGCTGCCGCCTTTGGAGCTGCTCTTACCTTGGTAACGTGGGTAGTGGTGGAAGTGGAGAGGGTTTCCGCAGTGGCACTGAATATGCTGGTGAGCATTTCCTTCCCAGCGGAGCCGCCAGAGATCTGCAGGACAGAAAGTGGCAGTGACATCAGTGGGGACATCCCAGCGCTGCCTCCCGAGGACCTTCCCACTGGGATGCACCTACTCAGCCGAGCACGGGAGGAGAGAGAGCAGCAAGGGAAAAACAAGACACTACACTGGGCTTCCAGCTGGACCAAGGGTTTTTGAGGGGGCCAGAGAGGTTTCCACAGCTACACCAACCCCACAGCTGAAGGAAAGGGCTTTCTGCAGTGGGGAATGGTTACACGGCTGCCTTCCCCTCTTCCCCATTGTCCTGGTTCCAGCTGGGATGGAGTTAACTTTCTCGCAGCAGCTGGGGCAGCGCTGTGTTTTGGATCTGGGGTGGACACACAGCCACACCACGCTGGTGTTTTGGTTGTTGCTGAGCTCTCAAGGCCATTCTGCTCCTCACCCCACCCCGCCAGCCATGGGCTGGGGGGGCACAAGGAGCTGGGAGGGGACACGGCCGGGACAGCTGACCCCCAGCACCAAAGGGACGTCCCGTGTCCCGCTCAGGACATAAAGCTGGGGCAGGAGGAGGAAGGGGGGACGCTGGAAGCGATGGCCTTTGTCTGCCCCAGTCACCCTTACGCTGAGGGAGCCCCGCTGTCCTGGGGGTGCTGAACCCCCCCTGACCCTGGGGAGCGGGGAACGGACTCCTTGCTTTGCTTTCCTTGTGTGTGTGGCTTTTGATTCACTTTTTAAACTGTCTGTATCCCAACCCACGAGTTGGGGTTAAACCAGGAGAGCATCCTCCTCCTCTTCCCAGTACCAACACACCAGCCAACGGTGCCGGTGCTGGGAACACGGGAGGGGGCCCTGTGAGACCATCCCCAGCCCTACAGGGCTGCCTCTCTCCCTCCCCACCATGTGGCCTGGCTGCTGGCACCATGTCCGTCCCCCCCCCCCCTCCTCACCGGTGAGAGGGAGCGAAGGTCTGTCGTCGGAACAGCTCCTTTCCCAGCCTTGGTGCTGTGATCCTGAAAGAAGAGCAGACGGTTCGTTGGCTCGGACGCGACGCGGGGGCAAACACGGCAGGTCACCCTCCCCAGATGTCCCCGCTGGGGGCAGGGTCACCCCCCAGCACCCCTGGCCCCGGTCGCCCTCCCCGGAGCAGGGGGACGTCAGGGGACAGCGGCTCCCCCACCTCTGGAGGGGCCAGCCCCGCTTACTGAGGTCGCCGGTGACGTCTCTGCGGTGCCAGCCGTGGTGTCCCTGCCTGGGGGGGCTCCTTCCACCTGCCGGGGCGAAGGAAACCTGGTGAGCCGGGAGGGGTGACACTCACAGGGACAGTGCGGCCCTCCTTGCTGCCAGAGCAAGCCAGGGAGGGCCATGAGTCCATAAACGCACGCAGCGCAGCGTGTATGGTGGCCATCACCCTCTGGAGACGTCCCCACGTGCCAGTGCTGCCCAGTGGCGTGGCAGAAGGTGCCAGGGACGCACACAGAATATCTCTGGGTGGGCTTTGGATTGATGTTTTGGGGACTCCAGCAAGACAAGGGTGAGCAGAGTCTCCCCACCGCCCCACTCAGCCTCCTGCCCCCCAGCGGGGCTGCCTTGGGACAGGGTCTGCTGGACTGGGGCTCGGCAGAGCCACGGGGGAGCAGGGCACTGTGTGCCACGGGAGGACGGAGCCACCAGGTCACCCGGGCTGGGTATGTGGTGCCAACCTGGTGGGGAGTGGAGCCATCTGCTTCAGGCTTCTTCACGCCCGGCCCCGGGACGATGGTGACGGCGTCTGCTTTCGGGGCTGATGACTGCAGAAGAAACACAGCACGTCAGGCACAGGGACACGACACCCACAGCCCCCAGTGCTCCCTGTGGACGAGCCCCCGTGAGCAGACCATCCCTGCCCCGCTCCTCCACAAGTGCCACAACCCTATGATGTCCTGCAAGTGTCACGCCAAGCCCTACCTGGGTGAGGAGCAGAGGCCAGGCAGATGGCCACCACGCAAAGTGCCCAGTGTGATGGACCCACCCCAGATCAGGCCTGATGCTTTGTCCCTGGGGTTTTCGGGGATTTTTTTGCTAGATTTACAGACACCATGGGTTAGGACAAACTGGTCTTCAAAAGGTGGGTGAGACCCACCATATCCATTCCACTCACACCCCGCAGCAGGTTTATGATCTGCACCAGCTCCCAGTGGCTGTGGGTACACCTGGGCTGTCAGAACCTCAGGGGAAATAGGCTTCCAGTTCTCCGTGGCTACAGGAAACTGGAGTGCCAAGGGCTCCTGCACAGGGGATGCTTAGCCAATGTCCCCCCAGTACTGGCCATGGGCCACCACGGGGCTGATCTCCCCCTCTGTGACCCCACGGCATCGGATGCTCCGCACAAGGCTTTCCAGGCGGTGTCAGAGAAAGCTCCCTCTAATTCTGCAGCTTTTTCCTGACTCCAGCTCTGGACTCGCCCTGGCAGCTCCAGGTAGAGTTGGGGACTTACCTGCCAGAGCTGGAGGGCAGCCCCGGCACTGGCCGGGCAGGAGATGGCCCTGGTGCAGAGACAAGGCTCTACCACCCTCTCCCTGTGGCGCACACTCAGATCCCACACACATGCATTTTTCTCAGCCCCGTTGTAATCACTCCCGGCCACAGGAGCGACCCTCCACGAGCTTTGGAGGGGCTCCCACATGCTCCTCTGAGAAGACCCTCCCAGCCCCGGTGTGACCAGAGGGGTTAGTCAGCAGCACGTTTCTCCTCACTACACAGACTGGTCACTGACTTCATGCAAAACACAAGGACAGAGCTGCTGGTTAGTGACAACGTGCCCTTCCCAGCTGCTGGCATGCTGGAGTGGTGCGAGGGACAAGGGCAGCCAAAGGCAAAGGGGTGAAGAGATGCCGATGACTTCTCCTGGTTAGCAGATGCACAAAACACAGGACAGAGCCATGCAACACAGATGACAGCGTGCATCGGGGGGGAAACAGCCACACCGGACAGGACCCTGGGGTGTTTGAAAGCCAGCATGCTCTTCCAAACCAGTGTGGGAGTGCACACCAGCACCCGGACAAGGAACATGGAGGTGTGAAGACAGTCTCAGTGGAACGGTCTCCCTCTGTACCTCTAGCTGGGAGACATCTGAGCTGGGCTGGGAGACCTTCTCCCCGCCTTTGACATCCTCTTCCAGTCCGGCAACTACTTTGCCAGTGTGCTGGAAGGAAACCAGGCCTTCATCTTCCGTTTCACTCTTGTCCTTGTCCAGCTCGGGCAGGCTCCGGGAGATGTCCTCAAAGGCAGTGCCATGGAAATCACCGATCACTGTGAAGTCCACCTCTGCTTCCAGGCTGGAGGTTGAACTGACCGTGATGCTGGAGCACTTGCGCTCGATGGCCAGGTGGTTGTCCTTCAGAAAGACCGAGTCCTTCTCCTGGTCCTGCTCCTCATCCCCGGTGTCACTCTCGGGGGCCCTGTGCCGAGGTGGCTTAGCTTTCTCCTCCGTGCCCTCCCTCAAGCCCGCTCTCTGAATGAGACACAACGGTGGAGAGAGACAAGGACAGTGAGCGTGGCACGGTGCGGCAGCGCTGGCAGTGCCCACGGGGGAGCGGGGAGGAGGAGGAGGAAGAAGGCTGCAGCAAACATCACAGAGTAGAGTCAAACACAACTCAAGCACGGAGACTGAAACCTTTCCGACAGCAGCGACTTTGCAGGGGCGGGGTGGGGTGGGGGAGGAGAAGGGTTATTCAATCTGATGTTGCCAAAAGTCTATTGGTAATTAATTATCTCAGAAAAGGGTCAGTCACACAGAAAAGCTTGGCCAGCTTGGAGGCACGTCAGTGCACCCGGTGGAAGCAGATGTATGCAAAACAAGAGGTCTGCTAAGAGACATTCAGAAACGGCTCAGGCACCAGTGCTATCGGAGGGCAGAGGGGTTGGGCACTCAAAAACAAACCAAAAAAAAAAAACCAAACATAATGAAGGGAAAGAAAGAGAGAAGAGTTTGAAAGAAAAGGGCCCCATCAGCCACGCACGGTGAAGGAGAAGCGAAGGAGTGTGCCAATTCCACTGAGCATCCGCGCGGGCCCGGGGGAGGAGGACCATCCCCTCCAGGGCTGCCCACCAGCCCTGCGCCGGGGGGACAATCTGCCCCACCAACACAACGCTCCCCATCCAGAGGGGGACTCTTAGGGGTCACCTGGTTGAGTGTTTGGTCAGTGTAATTGACAGCACGATCAGAGCCAAGGGATCACCTCCCTCTGTTAGCTCTTCTCCAGACATGGCCATACCTCTCAACTCCGGCATCAGAGGGTACATTCCCCCTCACCACGCTTTGCCGCGAAGCCATGGGACATCTAAACCCATGCTGGCCTTTGGGATATCTAGACCCAGTGCTGGTCTTTGGGAAATCTAGACCCAGTGCTGGCCTTTGCATCTCACTCCAGGCAGCGCTCCCTTAGGAACAGCTCCAAGTCCACTGATGCCAGAGGAGTCCCACCTCCTGGGCTCTGGTCCAAGCACTCGCAGCCAGAGCCGTCCCCGCCACGGGCCAGGCTGTGCTGGCACAACCCTCCCTTGGCACTGCTGGGAGGTTGAGAGGTATGAGGAACAGGGTGTCACACAAACTCAAAAGAGGAACACGCCTGCATACATGTTTTCGTGTGTGTGTGTGTATGTATAAATATATACATAACAGCTCTGCGATGGGGAGAGGAGCTGGAAGCACACAGCCCTCGGCTGGTTACGGTGAGCTTTCATTCTACGGTAAGCAGCAGTTAGTAAAACAGCACTGAGACCTGGAAGACCACTGGAACAGCAGTCTTTAAATTCTCTTCTTTCAGGCTGGATTTTACTGACGGGTCAGATAAATCCTTTTCTTCCCCACTTGGTTCCTGAGATTTGCTCTGGATTAGAGAAAAGGGTTAGTCGTAAGGAAATGAACTCTACAGGAGCTGATCTAGCGCTAACAGGAGCGAAGGAAGCTATTTCATCATCCAGCCACCAGCTTGCCCGAGACAGGGGAGGGTGGGTGAGGCCGGCGAGCCAAGCGAGAAGGGACATCAACGTAAGAAATGCAAGGGTGAAGCTGGAAGCGTGGGGCACGCTGCTGCCGGCTGTGTGTGTGCGTGTCCGTGACAGAGTCGCAGCTCCTTCAGCCACCCCCCCGTCTCCCTTCCTTGCTCCTGGACATGAAGCTTGGGTGCCCGCTCTGGGGTTTAGCGAGCGGCATTCTCCAGGGAGCCAAAATGTTGGGGTTGGGGTGGGGGGAGTCACAAAACAAAAGCTGATGAACCGACTGGCCAGCGGGTCTGCATTCAGCGAATAAGCCCGACCACAGACACATACATGAAAGGACAGGGGATGCAAAGCGACTGCTGTCAGTCAATGGAGGCGTGAGGAGCCACTCAACATGGTCATAAAGAGCCACACAACATGCGCATGAACTTTCCGTCCGGACAGTTCATTGGAAGAGTTACCACGGCTTCTGCCAGTGTGAGTTCGCAGCCAGAGTCGGGGGAGGCCAAGTCAGCACTGTCTTCTCCTTCGTGCTCCAGGTCAACGGAAACATCTTCCTTCAGAGAGAGAGGCTGGGAGGTGTCTCCTGAACCAGCCCCTTGCCCAAGGGCCAAGGAGCCCACACTGGACGCAGGTCCCACCGGGGTGACCGGCATCGCTGGCGGTGAGGTGAGGCCTGTGTTCGAAAGCGTGTCCTGACCCAGATCCATCTTCCCCTTTGCTTTTTCTGATGTCTCAGCTTCAGGGACGTGCTCTTGGTCCTCCTGGGTTGCCCTTCGTTCTGCTTCGCTTTGCTCAAACATCTTGATCTTAGAGGCCACTGAGGTTTTCCTGTAGGTCTCGCTGTCCTGCCAGCCTCCTGGGGCCACAGGGACATCCCCGTGTTCCTGGGACACAGCTCCTGTCCTCCCGGCCATGCACATCAATGACCCAGACTCTATTTGATGTGTCCCACCACTCAACTGCAGCTCTCCCCCACCTTCATAGATCAAGGTAGAGAGCCGGTAAGTCTTGTTTCCTTGACACAATCCTGCTCCAGGGGAGTGGGAGTGTGGGATTTCAGCAGCTTCTTTGGAAGGAGACTTACCCTGCAGTGGCTGCCCCAGAGCAAGGTCACTGTCCCTGGTGGTTTCTCCTAGGGTAGGGCTCCTACCCAGGGGATCTTGTCCCACGTTAAACTCCAAGTCCTGGGGTGGCTCTTGTGCTTTGGGATCTGCAGTGTGGAGGAGCCCTCCAGCCACGGAACCCTCTTGGGGCAGGTCTCTTATTATGGCCTCAGACTGTTGTTCTGGTCCTTCTGCCCTGGGAGGCAGCTCTTCCATGCCAGGGCTTTTGTCATGGTACAGTTCTTCCATCCCACAGCCTTCATCTCTGGTCAGCTTCCCTGATGTGGGCCCTGTGTCCTGAGAGAGCTCTTTTATCATGGGCTTCTCCTCCTGGAGTGGCTCTTCTGTGGCAGGGACTTTGTTCTGGGTTGCCCTTGCTGCGACAGGGTCCATGTCCCAGGCCACCTCCCCTGTGGCTGGGTCTCTGACCTGGATCGACTCTGCCGCAGCGTCTGTCTTTTGGGGTGCTCCTCCTGCAACAGGACTTGCAGCTTGACGTGGTTTGCATGTAGCAAAGCCCATCTCCTGGGGCTGTTCTTCAGATTCAGGACTGGCGCCTCTGGGTATCGCCACCTCTGCTACAGGGCTCACGTCCTCGGGTGCTCCTTTGCCTACTTCAGAGCTTGCCTCCTCCTGTGCCACCTCTGCCGGGGGGGTGATGCCCTTGGGTACGCCACCTCTCACAGGGCTGGTGGCCCTGGATGGGTCTCTGCCCTCCGGCTCAGCGCCTGGGGCTGGCTCTGCAGGGACAGCTCTGGGTTGATGGGGAAAGGGCGTAGGGACGGGAGTGTTGGGTTTATCTCCCTCCAACCCCGCCGTGCTGTGAGAGTGGCCCTGCCGAGGCACAGCTGACGGAGGAGACTTGGTCTCTATCTCTTCCATCTGAAGAACCACTCTGGCACTTTCCTCCTTCTCACCATCTGCTCCAATCCTTCCTGGGAGCCCCTCTGCTGCCGTGCAGATGTCCTGGCTCTGTACTGGGCCCCCTTTCTGCTCCTCAGCCTCGTGGCCATCCCCTGCCAGGCCACATGGCTTCAAGCCTCCCACTGGGCTTTGCAGATCCATCTCCTCTGGTCCCACCTCTCGAGAACACAGCAGAGCTTCACCTCCCTCGGGCACTTCGCAGCCTGCCAGCCCCACAGATGCCCTCTCTTGCTGAAAGGGCAGCCCTTCCTCCTGCCGTCCCACCAGGCTGGTCCCACCACAGCCTGTCCAGGCCTGCTCCGGTGCTTCAGCAGGTTTTCCAGACGCTGCGCTGTGTTGCTGACTGGCTGAGGAAGGGGGTTGGAACCCTTCTGCCACAGGTGCCACATGCCCAGACCCCTCCCCGGAGGTGTTCACAGTGGCTTCTGGTCTCTCCTCCAAGCCAAACTGCTGTCCCTCAGTCTCTGAGAGCAGGTGTGTTTTACTGTCCTTCTCCTCTCCCTCTGGATCTCCTAAGTAGATGATCCTCTGGGTGGCAGAAGTCTCCGAGCTGTCATCACTAGCCTTCACCTTAATTTTAATGAGCTCTGTGCCTGTGGCCAGCACTCTGGCCTCCTGCTTCCTGGAGGCTGCTGAAGCACGTTCCTTGGAGGCCACCTCGCTTTCTCCCAAAATCTTGGCCCTTTGCCTCTCTTCGGGCTGCTGACATGGCTTGGGCAGACCTGGCTCACTGACCGTTGCTTCCTTGCCCTGGGGCTCCTCCATGCTCTCAGCCGGCAAGCGCTCTGCCTCCTGCCCCGGCTCCCCCCTGCTTTCCTTCTCATAGATGTCATCGTCCCAGACAGACTCAAAATCCTCGGGACTAGCGATCATTTTCGCTCTCGTCCGGGTATCCAGGGCTGCATCCGCTGGCTCTTCCTGGCCTGCCACTTCCTTGGCTTTCCCTACTGCCATCTCCACTTTCGACATGCTCGCACTCATTTTCACCTCTGAGGTACCTGCATGGGATTCTTCTTTCTTGACTCCCAGAGCTTTCCTTAGAGCTATTGCTTCCAGCCTAGGAGTTTCTCTCTCTATAAATACCCAATGCTCCGAGCCCTGCATTGCAATTGGAGCAAGAAGAGTTAGCATCAAACATACTTTACCTAACTGCTGATGAGTGAGCGACGGAAAGCTGGTCTGCCTTGGACAGGGCTGGCTAAATTATTATTATTATTATTCATGCAAGAGTTGAGGCAGGGTCTGTACAAAGAGCCTGGGAACTCGTTGATGGAGGGAAGGGACTGAAAATAAGGGGGCTGATGCCATGATGGGGATTCCTATCCTCTCCAGGGGCCGTGTTTTGCTCTGGGCAGTGGTTCACTGACATCCTTGCAGTACGTACAGAACCAGGAGCAAAGCTCCCAGCAGACACCTTAACAGCCACCGGGGCATCTCTCAGAAGGCAGGGGAACACAGCTGGTTAGACCCAACTGGGAGCCCTTGGCTGATGCCTGCTTTCAGCTGGCTCTAGCAATTGCCATGAGCAAAGGCTGAGATTTCATTGTAGGCAACGGTCTGTGTTTTGAGCAGCTTCCCTCTCAGCTTCATCCACGTGCCCTAAGACTATGTCATTCTACCAGGATCATGAGCAAGAAAAGAAACCACCTCCTGGCATCAGAAAGGCCCCTTCCCCTTCCCGCCAGATGCTGCAGCTCAGATCCATTCCAAAGTCCATCCTCCCTTTCCAGGTCTCCAGGGAAATCTCATCAGAAGCAGAGGTTTCTAGCAATGCTGAAACCAAGAGGTTCAGAAAATGTAACCTGTAAAAGGTTACCTGTGAAGCATAAAAGAGGACCACGGGCTTGGCAGCTGAGACAGCTACGGGTACTGCAGTGAGGACCAAGCAAAGGTTGTGGAGCATCCTGCAGCGAGGGCACAGTGGGTGTGTGACACACCACCCCGTGTACCTGTGCTGCTGTGCGGGGGGGGATGCCAGATTACTGTCACTACGCACACCTCGTCCTGCAAGACACCTAAAGACACCACAAGTGCCAAGAACAAAGCACTGCTAAAATTCAGCCACTTTGGAACAGAAGGTAGAATATAACCCAGGAGAAGACAGCAGCAGGAGAACATCTGCACGATGAGGAAGCCCAGCAGCCTCTCCAGCCCTCCTACTACACACAAAGGGGGGCATGGTCCTGTGAGCTCACCATGGGGCTGGTTCTGCTTCTGCCACCTCCTGGCATCACTTCTGCGGGCTGGGCAGGACCAACCCTCTGTGGCACCAGGGTACCCTCCAGCCCCAGGGAGCTGGGAGCTGGTTGTCCTCTCCCCGCTCAAACTGGGAAAAATAATCCATGGGAAGGTGAGCCGTGCCCCACGCAGGGGTGCCAGGGTGAATGTTCGGAGCAGCTGCACCCGAAATGGAAACCCAACAACTGATATTGGTTAAGAGGAAACAGGGAGAAGCAGCCAAGAGGGAAGGGAAAAGAAGATGAGATAGAGGAGGGAGAGAAAGGAGGAAAACCAGTTACCAACGGAAGGGCTTCCAGAAGGAGGGGAAACAGAGATTGGTGAAAGCCCTCCGCAGAAAAATGCCACCTCCCAGCCAGGTGCCACCTTCTTTACCAGGTGCCAAAGCAAGTGAAGGTCCCTCAGCACAGGGACATCACCCGGGCAGGCATAGGACCTCAGGCCTGTCCCCCTGCCCTGGGCCTCGGCAGGAGCAGGGCTGCCCCCTGGAAATCCCCCCCGCCCTGAGTGCCAGCAGGGCTGTGCCTGGGTGGGGGACACCACGGGGGCCATGTGTGAGTGCAGCCTGATGCTGGCCGCCGGCGAGAAAGCCAAGCCACCCCAGGACAGCCACTGGGATGGCACATGGAATCATGGAATCATAGAATGTGTTAGGTTGGACGGGACCTTTAAAGGTCATTTAGTCCAACCCCCTGCAGTGAGCAGGGACATCTTTAACTATATCAGATTGCTTAGAGCCTCATCAAGCCTGACCTTGCATCTCCCCAGGGATGGGGCCTCCACAAGTTCTCTGGGCAACCTGTTCCAGTGTCTCACCACCCTCTTTGTAAAGAACCTACCCAGCTTTAGTTTAAAACCATTATCCTTCGGCCTATCACTACATGCCCTTGCAAACAGCCCCTCCTCATCTCTCCTGTAGCCCCCTTCACGTAATGGAAGGCCAACACAAAGGTCTCCCCAGAGCCTTCTCTTCTCCAGGCTGAACCCCCCCAACTCTCTCAGCCTGTCCTCCCAGCAGAGGGGCTCCGGCCCTCCCAGCATCTCCAGGGCCTCCTCTGGCCCCGCTCCAACAGCTCTATGTCCTTCTTGTGCTGAGGGCTCCATGTGCACTGCAAGCCATGCCACACATGTAGCAGTAAGAGCCACAGATGGAAGACAAATCCTTGGCAGGGACTCTACCATGGCACCTGTACCTTGCCACAACCAGGTCCCCACGCACCCATGCTGGAGGAGCCAGGTCTTCAGGAGACCTGTCCCACGCCAGCTTCCTCCAGCATCACTTGCACAAACCTCTCTGATATCCCTTTACCCTGTGCTCCCAATACCATCTGCTTTCCAGGTCCATTTCTCCACACCTGCCTCCAATGCAGGTTTTATTTGTTCTTAGTCCACAGAAATCACAACAGAGGCAGTCAGTGACTGCCAGGAGCACCACCTGGGTCTTCCACAGTTGGGTTTGACCCATGAAAGTTACATTATCACTAACTTGGTGGCTGCTCTGGGCCTGCCAGGAACCGCAGGTTGGTCTCTGGCATTCCCTCAACACCAGCCTTCCCGTTCGGTAGCGATGCTCGTGGCCGACTCAACCAGAAGACTGCTTACTGTCCCGAGGGTACAGCAGCTTCTCTTCTGCTCCTGCACTGTGGTCTCATTGCTTTCTGTAGCCAAGGCAAGGACGGACAGGTCGTGAGCACCTGAACACGCTCTTCAGTGAAGCCCTCTCACCCTCTTTCTCTGGCTGCACAGCAGAGTCCTTTGGAGGAGATCTTCCCCGGACAAAGACGACAAGTTTCTTCAGGCTCCTCTGAATTAGAGCTTGAGATGTTCATTGTAGATCAAAAAGCCCTAAGACAAGTCTTCTGAAGCCTGGAACAATGTGTTCATCCACGGCAGCACCTCTTAACCAGAAAGGAAAACCCAAAAGCTCCAGATTTATTTCCAAACCAGTTTCCTTCTCCCAAAGCTTTGTTGGGATGAGCACAGCCCACTTCAAGGGGACAGCCAGCTACTCTGTGGTGTGATCTGAGCTCTGCCCCAGAGGGCTTAATGCCAGCTCCAGACACAGCTCTGGTTCCACAGCTCATGGCAGCCCTTATGTCTCCAGAGCATGAGGACTCTTGGGGATGTTCGGAACAAATATTTGGATACTTGGGTATGTCCTCCAGGAAAGAAAAGAACTTCTGGAGCTTTGGAGGTCAGTGGACTGGCAGGACAGTGTGTGCCAAGGCAGAAGCTGAGCCTAAGAAGTGATGGTTCTGGGAAGGGTCCATAGTGCCCTTGACTTCCCAAGGGATAATTTACTTTCACACCTCCCCTCCATGGCCCAATCTGCTCTAAGAACAGGAGCATTTGGGAAGGCCATTCTCACTGTGACCTACATATCAGAAGAAGGAGCAAGCTGCTAGAAAGGAAAGAAATGATGGCATGGAGCACAGACAGCTTTCTGCCCCTGCCAAAAGGGCCCATAACCTCGGCAGAGCCCAAGGCAGGCAGGAGTCTTCTCCCTTCAAGCATCCTTTGATGTCCCTGCCATCTCTCTTTGCTCCTCAGGGAGACCCAGCTCACCTGAGGGGAAAGCACAGGCCTCACGACAAGGAGAGGAGAATCCGAGGTGTTGAGACAACACACTGGGTTGCTTTGTCACCCAAAGCTGAAGAGACTCTGGCAGCTCACAGCCCAGCGTTCTTGTCTTCCATCGGGGGTGAGGACTGAGGGATGGAAGGGAGGGTGGAGACATGTGTAGCTGGGGGTGATAACCCAGTCTCAGTGGGTCTGATGCCCACGGGCATCAAGGGACTTTCAGGCCGAGCGTGATGAGAGCTCCAAGCTCTGCAGATGTGCTGCCCTCATGTTATCACCCTCTCAGGGCCACAAATTCCTCATGGGGACCACAGGCCAAGAGAGGACAAGTTCCCACATATCAACTGCTGAGTCTCAGCCACCAATGCCTAGAGAGAAATCACCTATGAGGCCCTGGCACCAGCTGGAAGGGAAGACTCTCGGAATCAAGAGATGTGTGCACACCTCATTCCTGCTCTTTCTGCCCATCACCTCCTAAACACGGGCACGTAGAAGGTCCCACCATAGACCAGAAGATGCTGCTGCAGAGGCCAAGCTTCACTAAAGATGCCTGTGTCCTTGTTGAAGCCTTAGGCTGTGCCCAAGCCCTCACTCACACCCCTACTGCCTCCTGGGGACACAGGGAGCCCAGGTTCAGGCTCCAGCTGTGCTGGTAGGACACCGCCGGCCAACGCTGGCAACTTCTGCACTAAGGGAGTTGATGGAGAGTGAGAATGGGTCCAGCCTCACCCCTGGCCCCCCTGCCCAACGCTGTCTTCTCTGGGGGCACTCAGGTAGCACGTGCACCCCAGCACCACCACTGAGCACCACACGGGGTCATGGCTGCCTCCAACCACACCAGAACCAAGTTTCAAAGACCAGTGGTATCTTCTCTTGGCTGTCCTGGGAAACAGCTGCCACCGTGTGAGAGAAACCCCACATGCAAGCAGTGCTGAGAGCCCACATTCCTCACCGTGGGCAGTGGGTGAGGACATCGAAGGCAGCATCACCCTGCTTTGCACAGGCAGAAGCCCATCATTCCTGATGCCTCCTGAGATGCCCTATTTCGGGTTGCCTGGGCCTGGGGAACTGTAAGTGTGGCCAAAGTGAAAAGAAAGCACCAAGGATTGCTAAAGGCAGCTTCTAGCTGCTGCCTGCTCGCACGCGGAGTGGAGACCCACACAGTGCCTGTGCCATGGGGTCAGCGCTGCCTCGGGACCCCCAGCACGGGCCCCGCACCCAGCCAGCCCCGGGGGTGCACAGTAGGGTTCCACTGGGAGGTCTCTCCCAGAACCCCGTCTCACAGCCCAGAAGAAACACTCAGGGGAGCAGATTTCACCAACAGCCCTGTCCTGGCGAGGGACCCTGCCCATCGCTGGGGAGGGGACCACCCGGGGTGGGGGGCAGCAGAGCTTCCCTCCAGCTCTGCTCAGAGGGAAGGAGCCACCTCGGAAGGACAGAGGGCCCCCACAGGGGGCAAACTGTGAGAGCGAGGGGTGGGGAGAGAAGGAGGATGGTGACAACCTCAGGAGAGGAGACAAGGCTTTTCTGCGTGAAAGACTCCATGCTTAGGGAAGCTCCGTGCTCGGATGCAAAATCGTCTAAGGTGTCCTCTTCCATCGTCTGTGCCAGCACGGAAACCCCAGCACCCACGGGAAAAGAGAGAGAGAGAGAGAGAGACAGACACAGAGAGAGAGAGAGCACATGAGAGGAAGGAAGGAACAAATGGTGGGTGGGTGGATGGGTAGAAGGGTGGGT
>JAHREE010149763.1:0-16989 GCA_033628505.1 Tringa tobata | reverse complement strand
CTCCCCCGGCCTGTCCCGGGCCCGGCTGAGGGGCCTGGGCACGGGCAGCGCCCATGTCCCTCCCTCCCTCGCTTCTGAGAGGCCTCGAAAAGTTTGTGTGGAAGAAGCGGGAACGGGCTTTGTCCGTGACAGTTCCTCGGCTGAAACATCAGGAAACGGCACTGACAATAAGAGGGGTGGCACTTCTGGAGAGTGTTTTGCTCTCCAGCTTCTGCCCTTACCTGCCCGTGGCGACCTTGCGCAGGCCGATAAAGTTTGCCCCTTACTGAGGAAACAGAGAGGGAAGGTTGTTTAGCTGCCCTTCATGTGAGTGGTTTGTTCAAGGACTTAATTTCTTTCCTTCCAGAAGACCCCAACCGGGTGTATCTAATGAAGTAGCCAGTGACACCATGCTTCAGAGACTCTCAGTTTTGGGTTCATAAGGTGGGCAAGGCACAAAAACCTTGGTCTGTGGGTTGTTGGTGCCAAGAGACGGCAGGTGAACAAGTGCTCCCCATCCACACAGATCTCCATTCTGTTCTCGAGCAGAGTAAAATCTCATGGAGACTGTATTCATCCATCTGCCCTGCTCGTGCTGGTTTGAGACACCCAAGCTGCCCCTAAAATGGGTAGTTCAGGATTTTACTGGTGTGGGGATGATCAGCTTTAGGTCCTGACTGCAAGAAGTAGTCTCGGTCAATATTGGTATGGGTGCTTCAGGAGCACTATTACAGCCTTAGTGATGGCATAACCCCTAAACATGCATAGGCAAAAGACGGGCACCTTCAAGAGAGTACTTCTGCTTTCTGGTGGGAGTTCTTCTGTGTCTGGTGCAACGTGGTGTCAGTTGATGGTGCTGGTGTGTAATGAAAGCTGAAGTGGTGTGCTAAGACTCTGGCAAAGCTGTGAAACAGAACCCACCTTGAAGATGAATTAGCAATAAAAGGAAAACAGTTGTCTGGCAAATAAGGAGACAGAATTTCTTTGAAGAGCATTTTGGAAATGCAGGAAGGTATCAGCACAGTTGTAAGTCAAATTAGACAGGGAAGTTGTGGATGTTCCATCCCTGGAGGTGTTAAAGGCCAGGTTGGATGGGGCTTTGAGCAACCTGGTCTAGTGGGAGGTGTCCCTGCCCATGGCAGGGGGTTGGAACTTGATGATCTTTAAGGTCCCTTCCAACCCAAACCATTCTATGATTCTGTGAAATTACTGCACTTCCCTGTGTAGCTCTGAGTCATGCAACTGGAATGTATTATTATTTTACTTGCCTGTGCATCAGCTGACTTGAATTAGATTTTGGAGCCAATATGCCAAAGCATCTTCTCTTGCCAAAAAGTTTTGAAGTGTTTAGTTGGAAATTTTCTACCGTGCATTAGATGACTCTCTTCATCATCTTCCAGTGCATCCACTTTGGCAGAGTCCGCTTACGATTCCTGGTGGCACCCGACAGTCTCCTATCAATATCCAGTGGAGAGACAGTGTTTATGACCCCTTTCTGAAGCCTCTGAAAATCAGCTACGACCCAACAACGTGTCTTCACATCTGGAACAATGGATATTCATTCCTGGTTGAATTTGATGATTCAACTGATAGATCAAGTAAGCAAAACTCAGAAAAAATCAATTTATTGTCTTAATGCTTAGAGAGGAGAAATACTTGCGTGATTTAAAACCTTAGGACAAATGTTGAAAATGAATGTAAAGTAAAAGAAGCTTTAGCTACACATGGGCTTACAGTGATGGGAACTGTAATGCTGAAGTTCTATATAGGTCTCACTTTACTATGTACTTATTGCCAGGGGCATTGTGCACAAATCCTCTGTTGTAGATTGAAAATTATTCTTACTGCACAAGCCTTAATGTCCTGCTGTTTGATTAGGCCTTGTGGTATCGCAGCTTTGTCTGTATGAGTCAATCTTCAGTCGTATATATATATGTATGTACTTAATTTTAAATGAGATTCCTATTAAAGTAATCTGCCAGTTATCTCTTGTGGTGTTAACAGATATATTTAATGCATTTGAAATAATCAGCAGCAAAATGACTTTGGGTTGGAAAGCATATATACTTATCTCAGTAAGCTTTTGGAGAATTAAATAATACTCAGCTGCTACCACAGGGAGCAGGTGTGTGTGTTCCTGTTGTTTTAGTATAAGCAGGAGTCTGTGCATGTGAAATCCAATTATGGATTCCAGCAAGTTGCTGTGGATTGGTCCACTGACCTGAGCAGCTACATTTTTTTTTTAATGCTCAGCAGAGTCAAATGACTTAAAATTGAGATATTGTTACCAAAGGACATTGCTGGTATGTATAAAGAAAGTATTTTGTAAAGGTGGGTGAACTGGTAGCAGTTGGTCAGGGATATTGCAAAGCACATGATTCGTGTCAATTACTCAGATTGTCCCGGAGGGAAAAACTGAAGGACCCTGGACACGTTTGAACCTGTTCGATTAGAGTAATATATGCTTAAGGTTACCATAAGAGTTACTAGATCTCACAGAGGATTTAGTAATGCTCTTGGGAAAGAGGTTTTCAGCATGCTAATACATACGCTTTGTCTCTGTTATACCAGTATTTTTGGTTGATGTTTGGAAAGAGGCTGATAAAACAGTGCAGCAAAAACAGTAGTGGTGGAATGCATAGAGCTTTCAGGGGCTTGTCTAGTATTTGGGTTTTTTTTTTTTTTGCTTTTATTACTTGTAACTCTTCACCCAGAACATGAGTTTCCAACCAGAGAATATTCTTGCCCTGTTCATTTGAGCACTATATGTAATGGAGAAACCGAGTAGTGCCCTTCTGTTTTTATAGTACAAACTGCTATTGCGTTAGTGAGGTGGGGTTAGAGAAGAGACTAAGATGGAGACATCACTTGTTGGCTCATCAGTGGTTTTTAACTTAACTAACTTTAGATCGGTTTTGCTCTTAATTTAGCAGTCTTTTACTTTATACAGCAATACCCTGCTGTCTGTTGAGGATGCATTCCTGAAAAGCATAATGTTTTGCAGTTTGATGGATACCAAAGTCATTTTATTTTCTTCAAGAATTGAAGTAATGGAGGAAAATTGCCTGCAGAAGGTTAAGAAATAAGCAACACTTAAATACACAGGGACAGTTTTTGTGATATAGAAGAATGGAATCATCAGGGCTGTCAATTAGAGGGGAGCTGGCCTTTCATAGGTTGGCTAGTCAGAGCGCATTGCAGCTCTGAAAGATCATATGCACTTCATTTATAAGACCAAACGCTTGAGATAAATCTTTAAGAGTGAGCATTCTTGCTGCCTCTTTCTGGATGGCTGCCTTTTCATCATCATCATCTTCCTCAAATGAATTAAAGTCAATGAAGGGTGATGACAGCTGGTGGAGGATGGCATTAAACGATCAGTGGCAGGACTCCAAAATGACAGAGAAACAACATCATGGGATGTTGCTGTATAAATAGCCAGGTTTTCAAGTGCCTGCCTCTCTCCTCCACCTTTCTCTCTTTACTGTTGCTATTTCTGATTTTTCTTTCTGCCAGCTCCTGTCTAAACAATAATAGAAACCTAGAGAAGGAAGCTTATGTATAAACAAACAAACAAAAAAGCAACAAAATTGAAACAGAAGATGAAAAAGACAAAATGAAACATGCATCCAGGATAGACAAAAATGCCCAACTTCTGAGATGAGGCAAAGCAAGACTTGGGCAAAAGATGAAGGTAGTGCTGCCATGGGGTGTTTGCTTGTGAGCAGAGCAGGAGGATGAAGAAGAAAGAGGGAGAGGAAGGTACATACAGAACGTGGTCCCATCTGTGTGCACGAATGCCATCTGCTGCAAGGAAATGAGACTGAAACAGAACTAGGGCTATAAAAAAAAGCTGATGTGATTCTTTCCTCTGGTTGTTGTTAGAGTTCCTTTAAATTTCTATTTTGTTTTGAAATTATTGAGACTGGTAAATTGAGAGGAAATAAAATGGCAAAAATGATTGTGAAGGGGCTGTAAGTTCCTGTTTGTTTTCTGTCACTTTCTAGTGTCCCCTGTAGAATCTGATTTGCTACATGTGTGTGCCTGTGCCTAACTCTACTGGTGAGGTAAATGTTCAGGTGAATGTGATTATTAACATGAATGTAGTCACTTGCAGGTTTACATCATCACATAATAATGGATAGCGTTAGAGTGCAGAAACTTTAATTCAGAAAGGCTTGGCAGTGTGAGCCATCCTATCCCTGAAAGTTACCTTTCTCCAAGGTCATGTTTTTTATTGGTGGTCAGTATCGCATTTATGTGAAGAGCTCAGCAGCAGTGGATGAAATTAATTAAATGTCAGTTTGCTTAGCTTGTTTTACTGTAGTCTTTCATCACAAGCTAGCCTATCTAGTTAGAATTTCAAAACTGCTGTCTGCCTAAAGCTCTTAATGCCTCTCATTTTTTTCTCCTTAGCATTAAAGTGATTAACTTTTTTTTTTTTCAACAGTAGTGTTGGAATTATGCACTTTATACAGAGGTTTGCTATAAAATTTAACCATGAGGTACAGTTAAGTAAAAATTAGCAAATGGGTCTCTGCAGCCACGTATTTGTCGTTAGCCCTTTGGAAGTAATTATGGTCTCTCATTTATCTCATGCTCTGATGCAGTAACAAGCAAGATGACTTTGCAAGATGTTCCTGCTTCAGTTAGGAGGAAATGAGTAAAAAAAACAACACTACACAGCAAATTAGGCATAGACTTTTTCATTCATGTCTTTGCAAAATGATGAGATACCTCCTGAAATCAGGAGAGCAGACTGAATGGTCACTCTTACTCAAGGCTAAAAAGTATATTAAAGTTTGAATAAACTCAGAATCTTGCCTATTGGTGGTCTGTATGTTTAGATGCTTTGTGAAATTAGCTTGAACAGTAGACAAAATACTAGCGTATTTCTGGCTATACAGGAAATCTTTCAATGTTGGTTAGGCAGCCTGAAGGCTGCACTGAAGCAGAATAGTGTGTTTGGATTTTTGTAACTTAAAGCAGAATTGAACATTTGACACAATGTACTGATTCTACTGGCAAAATTGGATTTTTGAAGTCTTGTATTGTTATGGGAAGTTTAAATATTTTCTGTAGATATTGGGGCTGCACTGGGATGTCATGTAATAGATGTATCCATTGCTTTATCATACGTGTTTCTCCTGGTGAGGCAGTTCTCATGCCTGTTCAAAGAGAAGAGCATAGAAGGTAGCATGTAATCACCATGACTCTGCCAAACTTTGTGAATTGGAAAAAAAAACAGTAATTCCCTTGAGGAGAGATGGATGAGGAGACTTAGCTTATAATCTTCAATTTGAAATAATCGATTCAAACTGCAGGGAAAAAGTGTGATGTGTTTGCTTAAACAATTTTGTCATAGAAAATTAAATTGTAAAAGTAGCCGATAAATAGGGGACTGTTTCAATTAAGAGAGTTGCTGATTTCTTCCCTGGGCAAACGTAGTTCAAGCAGGATCTTGCTGTGTTACTTTTCTGGACAATTCTAAATCATGTTTATGAATATATGTGTCTTGTTTTGTTTTTCAGTAATCGTTGGAGGTCCCTTGGAAAACCAATATAGGCTAAAGCAGTTCCACTTCCATTGGGGAGCCATAAATGAGTGGGGTTCAGAGCACACAGTTGACAGCAAATTTTACCCAGCAGAGGTATGAGATAAAAAGCTGAACAATGCAAATACTTGTGGGGACTGGAGGCTCAGTCTCGGGTTGTCTGTGCTGATACTGCATGCTGGAAAACTCCCTATTTGAAGAATTGCAGCTTTCTTTTAAGGATCAGACCTGGTAGGTGCCACAGCTCATCTACCATTGTATTAGTAAGTTCCTACTCACTGTATTTTCTGGAGCAGAACAGAGTCTTAAAATTGAACGTTGGCCCCACTAATGAAAGCTTCAGTAATGTTTCCTTCTCCCTGAACGTCCCCCCGGGGTAGCTGCTGGACAAGCCAATGGCAGGCAGCAAAGTGTCATTGCTATTCCAGCTCTGTCTGGATGGAGTGGCACAACTCTGCTGGCCCTTCCCCCTTTTAAAGGGGAAAATTATGAGACAGAAAGCAGACTGAGGGCAAAATCAATTCTTAATGAACTCCCAGGTCACAGCTAATGTGGTGTGGATCAGGTAGACAGCAAATACTGAGGTAAATGTGCAAGCTCAGATCTCAATTTAAAAAAAATTAAGTGCTTTACCTCTGAGCTGTGGTAAGTTAAGAGTTCCTGAGGTTGTAGGCTCTGTTTTCTTGGGAGTACGGTGAATGTGCTGCATCTCAGCTTCAGCCTCTAATGGACCTCCAAATCTCCCGGTCCTTACTGCTTTAAGATCACTTTGTTTATTGAAACTAAACGCTTGCAGAGAAACAAAGCACATACTAAATACTCTTTTTAAAAGAATATTTAAAGAGTAAATGGAGGAGTATTTAATTCTCACACCCATACCCATAACTCAAGAAGCCTGGTCCTGCTTACTTTGTATGCAATAACTGTCTTGTATGTGTGACCCCAGGGCTTTGGCTAATGTTAGAAAGTTTATTCCAGTTATTGACAATGGGGGTTTTTTTTGTGTTTCTTAAAGTTATTACAACAATGTACAGCAGATTTCTGTGGTAATATAGTGTTTATCGTGATCACTTGATTTTCTGTTTTCAACTCATAAGCAGTTATTAAAGTAGCAAAACTTTTGTGATTAAGTAACTACTAATGCAGAAAGAGAGTCAATAAAAAGGATGGGGCCAATGGGGAAAAATACAGATTAAGTTGCTCAGAGAGGAAAGTGTGACAGGTATAAACATAGTTATATGCCAGAGATGGAGAATTTGAAAAATGATTCTTGCATATTTTTGTGAAGACATTTATCTCCTGTTAACATGTTCATAATGATGCTTGTCAGCTTGGCAAGACATTAACAGCAAGACTGTATGACTAAGTTTTGGGACTGATGCTGGCTATCTATTTAACACACAAACCCCCTCAATGAAATGCCTCTATTAGACTGCAGGCAATGCAAAGGGAGCTTATGTGATGTGCAGGAGACTGTTCCTTAGCAGAAAAGCGTGCTCTGTTCTTCCTCTTCAGAGATGGAAGAGTCCTTCAGTTCGAAGTACATTAAGCCTTTTTTTGTGCCTGTAACTAGCATTCCTGTAATCAGTCTCCCACAGATGAAATCCCTTTCATATGTGGAAATGTAGTTCTGTGGGTCTTTGGCTATTGTTTAAGCAAAGGCAAAAAAAAAAAAAGCAGAAAAGAAAAAAAAAAAGGGAAGTACCATTATTTTCCAATAAAATTTTGGTCCTCATTTTTGTGGTGTCTGATTTCTGAGGTGGCTCACTGCAGTGTCTCAAATTGCCAAGGACAAAGAAGTCAAAAGTCAAGTTTCTTGATATCGTTGCCGTGCTGTGTGCATGTGTTGATTTCTCATTTATTTACATTTTAGTTGCATTTAGTACACTGGAATGCCGTTGTGTACCCAACTTTTGAAGAAGCTGTAATGGAAGGTAACGGCTTGGCTGTCATTGGAGTGTTTTTAAAGGTAATTTCACTTCATGTGATAAGCTGTAATAATGCCTTTTTATTTTCAGTTTGTTAAAACCTAGAATACCTCTAGATTGTTGTTGTTTTCAAAAAACACTAATTAAGGTATATATGCAGAATGTCATCTTAATGATTCTCTAACTCGTGCTTGTCTTCTGCAGCTGGGAGCTCATCATGAAGGGCTGCAGACACTGGTTGATGCCTTGCCAGCAATTAAACACAAGGTAAGTATTTTTAAGCATCCCACCAGTTATCACTCAACGTAGCTAATGCAGTCATTCAACCTAAGGAATACTTTGATAATAGCAAAACACTAATAAATGCTTTATTCCTTAAATGTCAGTAGGGGACCTGATTGACTCCCTGGGTCAATTGTTGATTATACTGAAGGGGAGGAAAGCTAATGTTTAAGGAGGAATTCTATACTTTTAGCTTTCCAAACTTCTTGGTTTAAGAAATGATGCTCTTGAGATGGTATCCCCTTAGAAGGGCATGCACAGGTTTAATGCTTGACCTCACTGAAGCTTGCCCTTCTGCTTCTGTGAAAACCTATGCCACTGGATTAGTTTTTGTATGTTGTTTAACTGAGAGGAACTTTCTGTACTGTGTAAAGTGGTAGTTTGTTTATTGTGGAATCAAGACTTTCTTATTTTTGTCTGATCTTTGAGGAGGAGATTACTTTTTGCCCTTTTTTTTTTAAACTTTTTGCCCTTTTTTTTTTTTTTTTTTTAAATTTTCTGCTAGGGGAGTAGGACTTTCTCCATCGCTGATTTCTGACTTTGTCCAGGAGAGGGAGTGCTGCGTCTCTGATAGTGCTCAGAAGCGGCTCATGCTCCTCTGGGTGCCTGTGCCTTTTTGAAAGTACACACAAAAAACACCAAGAATTATGCTGGTTTGTGAGCACATCCAGTTGAAGTTGCTGTGCCATTATTTATTGCAAATAAATCCAAATAAAACAAATATTTATGGCAGTGCAGTGAAAATTCTGCCAGATAGATGCCAAACAAGTCAGTTCAGTGCCAAAAAAGACCTATGGAAGTCTGTGAATATACATCCATTATGAGAAGATAATATTTTACAGCCTATGCATTTGAAAGAAACTAAATATATATTTTTTTAAAAAAAAGTAGTATAAAACATGTTCATCAAGCTGCACGTAGGCTGCTCTGAAAGATAGCTCATTTCCAAAGGGTGTCAGTCACCCAGCAACTCATCAGCGCTTGGTTTAAAACGTTTGAAAACAGTTGTTGCCTTGCCAGAGTTATCACTGACTTAAGTACCAAACCCTGAGGAACAGCACCCTGGTAAGGAGGAGGAGCAGGAACGTCAGATAACACCTATTCTGATGTCCTTGCACCTTCCTCTCTTACATGATGGGTGGCAGCTCCCATCTAGAATCTCTTGTCCAACTTGCTGTTTTTGAAAAATTCTTCACTGTAACATTTCTCGTTCTCAGCAGTGAACTAATAAAGCCTATTTAAAGAAAAACAGGATCTTTGTTTCCTGCATTGCCAGTATGTCCTGGAAGTAACCCAGGAGTAGAATGTTTGTGTAGGAAATCTGGGCTCTGAAGCTCCTACATGCTGTCTGGTATCTCACTTGTGGGAGCACACATTCTGGAGACAGCAATACTTGATGTGGTTTAAATAAAATTTTAGTGCTCTTCCCTCTCCCTGCTGCCTAAAATCACATGGTGAAAAGTAAAAGAACTATTGTTTGCAGTCTAAGTGTATCTGGCAGAACTACCTGAACTTATTCTGCCACTTATTCTTTCTTTTTCTTGTTTGTTTCTAGCTCCCACAAAGATGTAGTCAGTTACTCATGCGTACTCCTTGTTTCTTCTGCACTGAATTCCTAATGGCTTGTGGGGACAACAGAAATACTTAAATTTTGTCTACTTACTAGCTGCCTCTTATTCATTAAACCCAGCTTACCAATTTTGTACAAGTTTATGGGGTTTTAAATTATTATTTTATGTAGATCATTATTAATAATAGCAATATCTAATTTTGCATATGCATATATAACCCATACAGTATTTAATCTTATTGTTAAGATTTTTTAAAATCTTCTGTCATTTTTTTTTCCCAAAATGCAATTTTAAAAAATAAATTCTTTCTGTGTTTTAGGACACTGTTGTCGAGTTTGATGTCTTTGATCCTTCCTGTTTGATACCTTCATGCCCTGATTATTGGACTTACGCGGGCTCTTTGACTACTCCCCCGCTCACTGAGTCAGTCACGTGGATTATTAAGAAGCAGCCAATAGAGGTTGATGAGAATCAGGTAAAACTCATGCTTACATTTCAAATTATACCATATACTGTTTGACTGTCTGCTGCCGTGAAGGGGAAGATGCATAGAAGTCATTGCTTACCAGTAATTCTCTGAAAATACACAGAGATCAGTGGCTGCTTCACCCCCAGGATTTGTTTGGGGAGGTGTCCTGACGTTACCAACAGTTAATGCTGAAAGACTTAAGACCTTTTCAGTAAGCAGTTTAAAGATGCTTCTCCAGCTCTCCAGTAGAGTTTTATCTTGATTAACAATGTCTTACGCTGGAAGTTGTCCCTTGAAAACTTCTAAGGTTATTTATTGCAACACAGCATAATTTTGCTCTCCTTACCAAGATTCAGCTCTCTTTGTGGTAGGGAGGGTGGAGACAGGGCGTGTTTTGTGAAATTCCAAACTCTGACCTTTTGTGCATATTCTTGATCACCAAGTGCATTCGCACAGAAATCTTGCAAAAGGCTGCAAGGGCTAATCCTCTGTTCTTCCCTTGGGCGGGCTTTGAGGGTACAGAAGGGGTGGTGGGTGGCTCTAAGTCCTTCACATGCCATTCTGATGGTAAGAGATAGAGTGAGTCCCGGCTGGATTTTATTCTTTGCCTTTTGTAGGCAGGTTTACTCTGCATTTGGCTGTGCTGTCCTTGAATTCCTTTTTTTTTTTTTATTATTCCCCTTTAAAAAGGACAGACAAACAAAGATTTCAGCAAATGTTTGTATTACGGAAGTTATTTCAAGTGGAGAAGTTTGTGGTCCATAGTCTGTTTTGACACCAACTCAAACTTTTCTCCATATGCCCTCTACTGCTTTTAATTTTAGTACTTCATGTTTCAGTGTGATGCTATTCCTTGCTAGATGTGGGGACAAGTAGAAAGTGGTCAGGAGGAGGACTCACTGGAACTGTACTACAGTTGTGGATTGTTTTGGAAGTTTTCAGGCATTTTTTGTCTGTTCAAAGAAGTGGAGTACTTTTGAGTGGCATTATAGCATAGAAAAAGTCTTGGAGATTGTTGCAACACAAGTGAAAAATGAACAGTGCCAAAAAGTCTGCCATTTTTTCATGGTTTAAGAGGCATTGAAAGTTACCTGTGCATTGTCCCTGGTTTTTGTGGCTTTGATTAAAAATGAAGTGTGAGACCAACCACATGAGGCAAAATACTGATTTTTATTTTTTTGTAACCCAACTTTTGCATGGAGCTGATCCATCTAGAAAGTCATGCTCCAAACAAACACTAACTCTGAAGGACAGGCGTGTACATGATCCTGATGTTTGAGTTTGCATAAAGGAACAGGACAGGAAGAACTGAAGATTGTTAACAGAGCAGAGAGAACTGAATGCGTAGTGGAACATTCTTCTTTTCAATTGAAACTTTTTTACTTTTTTTTTTTT
The DNA here is from genome assembly GCA_033628505.1 of Tringa tobata. NCBI lineage: Eukaryota > Metazoa > Chordata > Aves > Charadriiformes > Scolopacidae > Tringa > Tringa tobata. Next base: position 5,811 of record JAHREE010149763.1, on the reverse strand, counting down.
CCCTTTGGCTCTTCTTCTCTCTTTCTTTTATGGCATAGAAAGGCTTATAGTTTACTTAACATTGTAATGTCCTTGTGAGCATTAAAAGCCAATCTGCTGCATACTTTATTTTAATCCTCAGTTATAAATCACTAAGAACAACAACTATGTGGATTGTTGCTTGTTGAGGTTCTCTCTTTTCTGGGTGCCAGCATATGCGTGTCTGTGTAAGAGAACAGAACTCCAGGAAGGGTGTAAATTAAGAAGGTTGGAGAAACTTTTTTAAGGATAGCATATGTTCCAGTGTTGGAACAGGAATCAGTTCTGTCTCAGATATGCCACGTTTGAGATTGAGTTTGCCTAAAGATGACAGATGACAGACAATTCCTCTTCTGCGTTGATATGGATCACGGTGTAATCTTTACCAGCAGGTGACAAAGATGTGGCAGAAGTTCATGCTAAAATTTCTCAGCATGCAAACATAATAGTACCTCTGATTATTTTTTTCCAAGTGTGAATGATTGTGTTTTGTTGTGAACTCCAATAATTCTCCAGTTAGTAAAGTCACAAAATCGGACATTTCTCATCCTCAGCTGGAGGCATTTCGGATGCTGCTCTTTACTTCAGATGGTGAAGAAGAAAAAAGAATGGTAGACAACTTTCGCCCTCTGCAACCATTAATGAACAGAACCGTCCGTTCATCCTTCCAAAGCAGGCATCTCTTGAATACTGAAGTACAGCCCAAGGACCACGCTGAGCAGATCAGGCCATAGAAGGTCCATGAAATGTCAGTCCAGACTGCAGTACCTGGATATAAGTGACATTATTTTTTAATTATTTGTCCTTTTTCTGCAGTGTGTGTATGCCGTACAGTTTCACAGCCAGTCAGTTGCAGTTCTGCTAAATGCCATTCGACCTTCAGTAGAGAAGTTGTGGGGTTTTTTTAGATTTTCTTTTTTAAGTAGTAAGTGATGTTAACCCTTAACAAATTGACTTGCTTTAAGGCAGGGATCAATAAGGAGTTATTTTGACAGTTAAAGGAAAAATAAGGGCAGGTGATCTCTTCACCTGCTTCTTTTCTGAATTGTTCTGTGTCTCTTCAAATGCTTTTAGTGACTTGCATGAATTAATAATCCCAACTAAAAGCATGTTAGCAAGCAGGAAGTGGGAAGAAGTGAAAAGTATTAATTCTAATCAGGTCCTTTTGAGGAATTGTTTCAGAGGTTTGAGAAGAGAAATAGATTCTCTAGTCACATATGGGGGGACATTTTATTTTCTTCCTTTTCCCTCGGTGCTTAGAATGAAAAGAGAAGGAAGAAATTGGCTTATAGAATCTAAATTCTTTCCATTCTATTGACTGCCTCATCCATGTTTGATATGGCTGCCACAAACTGTCCACATTATCTACACCACAAGCTAGAAGACTTTTTCTAAAGCCTTATAACAATTGTAGAAGCTTTTAGCTTTGGCAGCATTTACTTTTCTGTATTAATAATGTACCAGAAGAAGAGAGCAGAAGAGAATACACTGTATCTCAAGATTGGCAAGAGCAGCAAATTAGGCGAAAATGTCCAATTGATCCCAGGAAACTGAGCACATCAAAGGAAAGTTAAATTAGATATGCCCCAGCTGACCCTCCCAATGGGATTTGGGGGGGAAACCCAAACAATTTCTGAAACAAAATCCAGTGCTAGGAGACTATGGACAAAATGCAGCATTCAGTAACTCATAGAGCACCAGTGCACTCTTCAAAGTTTTGTCTTAAGATGCACTTTTTAAATGGAAATAGTTATCTAGCTTTAGGACAACTGGGGACCAGATTTTATTTATAGCACCTTATGGTAACAAAGTTAAGTGGTGGTTGCAATTTATTTGTGGACTAAATGAAATTGTTGTGTGAGCTGCCAGCTCTGGAGCCTTATCCTAGAGTTACGGTCCAATTGCCACAAGTATTTTCTACCTCTGAAGCATACTACTGCTGGCCCTAATTTTCTCTCAAGCACCTTTCTCACTGGCTTTTTATGCTTTACTGTATTTAACAGTGTGCCTGTGCATGAAATTCATGAACTAAGTGTATGGTCAGATTTTCTGATGAGGAGCAGGACTGTATGGTCAGATTTTCTGATGAGGAGCAGGACTGTCTGTAAACTCACGATGTGATCTTGATTGATTGTATTTGAGGAGTCATCTTGGAGAGCAGATATTACTTGGTCTGCTCCTCCCAGTCAGCAAAGTCACTGGTTCCTGCTGTGGTTCAGCACAAGTGATGCCAGGACACTGACTTGTCAATGCTAAATTTGGAACTTTAGACTTGATACTTCTTTTTAAGTCCAAGTGTTCAGTCTAAAAGCACTTTAACACTTTTAGTGTGGCCCTGATGACTTTAAGGCTTTTGAATGTTCTCTTTTAACCAATTAAGTGCCTAGGTCGTGCCTTTGCTTCCTTAATAGTTCTACCTCAGCCTGTTGTTATGTTGCAAAGTTGTGCCTTTCTCCTTTGGCAAATAGAAATGTGGCCACTTAATTTTAGAGTGACTCTACCTGATAAATGAGAGAAAATGTCTCTTCTGTCCCAGTGTAGCCTACTTATTTTTACTATGTAGTATATTTAACATGGCCGTATATATCTTCAGTTTCCTTACCTTTCCCAAGCCCTTACTATTCAGTTTAACCTTACCATCTTGGTTGAACTCTGTAGAACTATATCATCTATACCAGCTTGGTTGAACTATGCAGTCTTTGGCACCATCAGACAGACTTTTTATGTTCCTGGTCTGCAGAATCTATGCAGACATAAAATTAATCAGTTTCTGTACTGATTGTTTCAAATATTTGGAAACAGGGTCAACGCAGAAAGAATTAACTTCACTGTGCTACAAAAATAAGCTTTATAGGGATTTTCTGTTACAGGTGTTTTGCTGTTTTTTGAGTCTCACATTTATGTGTTTTAGCATCTCTGGTTAAGATATTTCAGTTGCAGAGTGGATTGTTGTTGAAATTAGTGGTCTGGAAATTAACAGAAAAGTATTCTGGGTTTTGGGGGGGAGAGCTTTTTTTAACTTTTATGTTACAATGACTGTACTAGCCTTGTAAAAGCTAACTTCAAGAAAAATAATACCGTGTGCATGTAAAACAGGAGATGGGATAGAATTCTTTTGCCTTATTCTCTGTTGTGTGGGGCGGAACTTATTTGATTTGATTGTTGGACTAGAGCTAATATATGTTATGATATTGCACAACTAAGTTAAACTCTGTTTGAAAGGTGTCTGCATAGGAATCTTAAGGCTCTTCTTTTAGATGGTACAATACAAAAGGGTTAAAGCACACATTTATATTTGTTCTTGCATAGTAGTCACTTCTGTTACTTAATACTGTACTGGGAGGCATTCCTGTGGCCATAAGTACTAGGAATTAAAGACTGTAATAGAAATAACTTTAGGGAGAGCTTACTGAAAAGGGAGCAGAAGATTTTTGAGCATAGACCTGCATCTATGTTGGTCTGACTTCAAACTGCCTTTCAATATTTCTGTTAAATATTGCTCTTTTCAAAAGACTCATTCTTGGTGGCTTCATAGCTGGAATGACTTCATTTGGCGTTTGAATGTTTGATCCATACTCCTACATTCCAGAACTTTCCCACCAGTGCAGCTCAGGTGTACACCACCACGGCTGCCTGACCAGTCTTTTGTTGTCTTCTGTCATGAGTGGTATTTTTACATCACTGGTATTTTTACCGCAAGTCTGCCAGAAGTGTATCTTTTGGCTTTGAAAGCTATAGAAATGGAGATTGCTTTTATCTCACAAAAACCTGCTGGGTTTTAAAGTACTGGAATTCTACACGGCTTGCTTTTGAGGAAAGGTCTGTTTTTCCATTGAACTTCATAGTCAATCGTATTTGCTTTAAAAATTGAATGCCTTAATTTTGAATATCTTAACTTGTATTTCTTGGCACATCTCTGCTTTTTTCTTTGCACATCTCGATTTTGTGGCAGTTATTACATTGTGTACTTTAATGTATGTTATCTGCCTAATCATAATTGACAGAAATAATTGTCTTTGCAGACAACATATGTAACAGGGACTGCCTGCTGTTCTCCTGATACAGGCCTTTTCCCCTCAGTGTTTACCTGATATAAAGAAACTTCTAGCTGCTGGATTTTAAACTGTTACATTAGTGTGCAACTATGCAATAAAGAAACACAGAGAAACCTGTGTCTGTATCTCATTGTATAATTAAGCTCTTCAAGTTAAAAAGTAGATATTTTTTTCTGTCAAGAAAATAATACAATAATACATTCCTCCTTGAGAATGAACCAGTTCATTATAAATGGAGTCTACTCAGATCTCAGACGTTCTGTGATACTTAAAAGCTATGAAAGACTCTGCTGAACTGTATTATAATTGAAATGAAAGAACAATGACCTCTCTGTTGCCGCTGTACTGGTGGAAGGATATCTAATTTTTTGTTACATTCAGCTAGATGGCACGTGCTGTCTAAAATGGGATTCTGAATTTTGGAGATTGTTGCTAAACTGCTTCACTTGATGCTGATCACTAAATCAACCAGTTTGACTAAGCTCATTTTTCCACTGTGTAATTGGTCTTGATAAAACTAAACGTTGATCTGATATGGGGTGTAACTCTCAAGAGTGTCATATTTAGTGGTTGAAGCTACAAGAATCTTACTGAGTAACCTGAAAAGAACTTTGTGTAAAAATAAGTTGCTTTTATCAGTAAAAATTGGCTAATCAGGTGAAATAAGCGTTAATTTCTTAGTCTCACTGCTTAGCCATGCTTAAAGTCTAGGTATCTCTGAAGGGAGCCTACAGGAGAGCTGGAGAGGGACTCTTTGTCAGGGAGTGTAGCTATAGGATGAGGGGTAATGATTTTAAATTAGAAGAGGGGGGATTTAGATTAGATACCAGGAAGAAATTCTTTCCTGTGAGGGTGGTGAGACACTGGAACAGGTTGCCCAGAGAAGCTGTGGATGCCCCATCCCTGGAGGTGTTCAAGGCCAGGCTAGATGGGGCTTTGAGCAACCTGGTCTGGTGGGAGGTGTCCCTGCCCATGGCAGGGGGTTTGGGACTCGATCTTTAAGGTCCCTTCCAACTCTAACCATTCTATAATCATATAGATAGGTTAGGCTTAGCTCATTTCATTCAAACAAGTTTCCACTTCTTTTGATTGGCAAAGTAGGAGATTACATTCCTGGTTAAGGAATTCCCCCCCTAAAATTATTATAGGCAACACTTCTATATTAGTTCTCTCAAACTGTGCTATTTGGTGCCCTTTTTGGTAGGGAAGCCATTTCAGTATGAAGAAAGAGCGGCACAAGTTAAGAGTGAAGCCAACTCCACTATGATTGCTATTTAAGGGTTCTATTTAAGGGTTCTAGAGGCTACCACCACTTCCATTTACCCAACAATTAAAAAGCTTATAAGCTCTTGTATTAGTATTAGAGGTGTTTGCTAAAGAAATGGCTTATGTGGTTCCAGCGGGCTGTCTTATTTTGATCAAGGCAGCTCTCCTGATAAATGGTTAAGAACATACACATTACTTCTAACAAATGGCCAATTTACTTCTGATATTGGTAATGATTTGTTTTTCTGACAAATAATTCTTTCCGTCTTGCTTTTTGATGTGACAAACTCGAAGTGCCTGAGTATTAGCACATGGAGAACTGATTGTATAATCAAATAGTCTTCAAAGATTCAGCAGAATAACTTGGGGGCCTCAGGAGAGTTAATGTTTGTGCTCAGAACCGGTAATAATACTTAGCATTTGTGAAGTGCTTTGAAGATATAAAGCAGTATATGAGCAGGTATTTTCTCAG
>JAHREE010149762.1:0-13998 GCA_033628505.1 Tringa tobata | reverse complement strand
AGGCGGAGGCTGAATGAGTTGCCAGGAATATCAATTTAATGCCTTTTTATTAGTAGATCTCCAGCTGCCTCCCTGGGGTGGGTAAATATAAGCACTTCAGTCCATAGGGGTGCAGGAGGGGTATATAAAATAATAACCCAACCCTGAAGGGCCTCACCAAAGGTCTGGATGATGTTGTGTCCCCTTTTCATGGCAGATGGACGGAGGTGAGTCTAAGATGCTCCAAGCCAGTGAGTCCTGGGCTCCCCTCCGGGACGGGACAATTAAATGTGCTCATTAACATCACGGGGTGTGTGGGGGGGAAGAGAAATAGCTCAGAGGACAGAAAAGGATGCTGGAGGGAGGAAAATCAAGGTGACTGGGTCCCTCAAGAGCAAAGGAGCGTCACCGTGGAGGAATTCAGGCTGAAGCACGTGGGGAGAAACGTGCCACCCCCTCCTCTGCTTTCCCCAAATGCAGAGGCCTGGGAGGAGAAGGAGGAGGAGGAGGAGGAGGGTGGTGAGGTCACCTGGTTGAAGGTGGAGGTGGGACCCATGTGAGGCCACCCAACAGGGATGAAACCACCACGGAGCACCCCCGTTGAGGACACCCATGTATTTAGCAAGCTCGGGAAAGGAAAGAAAGAAAAAATGGGGGAAGAAAAAAATTATAGACATATAGATAAATCCCAGTTATTTCAGTGCATGGTGCCTGCCTGGCTGGTCCCATCCACCCCGGGGCATTTATTTATTTATTACTGGAGGTTATAAGCCCGGCGGCGCCGGGGTCCGAGCCAGAGGCCGGCCGGCAGCCAGGCGTGAAGAAAGGGCACGTCCCCTCTCTCCCTCGTCCCCCGATGCCCTCCGCAGGGCTATGCCAGCTGTACCTGCTGCTGCCACCCATCCCGGCCACCCCCAGGAGGGACGGAGATGTCCCACGTGGCGGTGGCACCGTGGCCACCGTTCCCCTCCTGGAAAGGAGCCTGCTGTACCTGCAGCCACAGGCAAGAGGTAGGTGGGCAACGGGGGATGCTCCAACCTTTGGGCTTTCCCCTCCCCTCCTCTTTTTAATAGAATTATTCCATATTAATGATAAAAAGAGCCCTATCCCCTGCGGTAAATCTCTCTCCCGGTGCCAGCGGCGTGCGGGTCCCCGTCCCCCCTCTCTGCCTCCCTCCCGGGGACCAGCTCAGACCTCCCCACATCACGGAGGAGACCTGTCCCCGCTGGACCATCCGGAGCATTACTGGGGATTAAAGGTGGCATCCGCCAGAAGGGCACGTCCTCCCCCATCTCACTTGCCCACGAGCGGGTGGGGGCAGGAGGTGGGTGGCCGGGTGTCCCCCCCCCTTCCCTGGGTAAGAAGAGCATGGGGGTAGGGTGTCCCCTGCCCACCACCATCCCCATTTCCCCATGGACCCCCCCCGGCTGTTTTTAGGGTGATGGTGGGGCCAAGGCTCCGAACCGCAGCAGATCCTGCCTCTGTGCCTGCCAAAGCCCATCCCCAGCGTGCGGGGCTGCCAATTATACAGTGAACCAAATAGAGAGGAGCCTTTTAAATGACATTGCCTGCCTTATCCTAAAGGGACCTTTCAAGGGTATGGCTGGACTGTTGTGGTTTTTTTTTTTTTCTATTTTTTTTTTCCCCCCTCCTCTTTCCCTACACATCCCGTGCCCTGTGTGGGTAAGTCCCTGTAGGTGATGGCATTGGGGGGGGAGGGTTATGGAAGGAATTACCTCCTTTCTCATCCCAGTACAGGGGTGGCAGGGAGGGGATGGGAGGGGAGAGAGGCTCAGCATCTCCAGTTTTCTGGAAAAACCTTGGAAACAGCTATTATTCACCCAGGAGCGCGCGGGGTCACTGGGGGTGGAAGGGTGACGGGTGGGAAGCAGAAGGGAACGGCAGATGGGGAGGTTTTGATGGTTACAGGGGGGGGCAGTGGAAACCACAGCCCCCCTTTACTGGGATGTGATGGGCAAAACACAAACTCTCTGCCTCAAAATGACCTTTCTCTTTCGCTGTCTCTCTCCCTCGCTTGATTTTTTTGTTGTTGTTGTTTATTTATTTATTTATTTTCCCCAGCCAGGGATTTCAGCTGAAGGGTATTAGTTAATCAGATTCAGAGAAGCAGATGTTAGGTGATTTAGGAGGAAAAAAATGAGGCAACTTTCTAGTTCAAGCCTTCGCTGGAGCCCAGAGGGAGAGAGGCAAAGCTTTGGGAGGAGGTTTTGTGGCTTCGGGCAGCACCATTCGTTTTGGTCTAAATTAAAAATGAGACAGACATAGGGTGGTCTTGGGGGCTTGGGGAGTGGTGGACACCTATCTCTGGTGGTGGGAACAGGGAGACATCAGCACATTTTGGGGCTTTGAAGGCAAGAAAAGGAAAGTCAGAGCCCTGCATCCCTTTGGCAGCTGCCCTGAGGGCTTGAAATGGGACTAAAAAACACCTCTCTGTGTCCCAACGAGGAGGATGAGCACAGCTTCCACCCTCAACCATGGCCATGACATGCAAATTGTTCCTTCACAGCTCTGTGCCTCACTTTCCCCACGTGGGATGATGCTGGGAGTGTTCAGTTCAACATGCACGGGGGCTCTGGAGCAAAGCCAGATTTCAAGATATTGTGATTACTTCTCTGACCAAAAGTCTCAGGTTGAAGCTTTCCTACCAAGCAAGGGCTGGGGGATTCTCTTGCCTGTGGTGCCAGCGTTGCTGTATTAAGAGTTAAGCACACTTAATGCTTAAAGTACCAAGATCATCTCATGGCTCTGCCTTAGGATGCACTTTCACGGTCAGCTTTAGCTGCTCTAACTTTGCTCCGCCGTTGAGAGAGACTCCCGGGCACGTGGTCCCCTCAGGGCTCTCCCACCAGGATAGAGATACGGTGGGACGGGTCAGTTCATCCATCCATCCAACACTAAACACTCTCCTGATTCAAACTGATTGGCTTTGTTTTTTTCTGATTTAAAAATCATTTTTGGCTGTTTATATTAAGAAAGAAAAATGAGAACACACAAGAGGGGAAAGATGTGCTGCCTTCATCTTTTCTAAACTGTTTGTTTTTCCCTCAAAAGGTTCAAAAGAGCTTTGTTGGGGCTGGTATCCCTTTGCCTGGCTCCTGATGCATTGAAGTGTGGGAAGTGTGGGTTGTTGTCTCCCCACTGAGGTTGTGCTTCACTTTCTCATTGCTCCGATGGTCCATCTCACCCTGCCCTCAACAGCTTTTCAGCAGAGCCACCAAAAAGCCAAGTGGGAGCTGAATCTGGCCCCACGGAGAGCCACCGTGCCTTGGGCATGGCCAAGCAGGATACGTGTCTGTCGCTGGGGCTGGAAGGCTTGGGTTTGGAGTCATTGGGGCTCCTCAGCTTTGCAGCAGGTTGCTTTGAGGGGCAAAACTGTGCTGCTGCTTCCTCCAGGCATCATTTCTGCCACATTTCCCCAAATAATATACATCCCCACATGGGAAAACTGGCACAAAACCAGCCAGAAGCAGCTCTACAGAGGTGGATGCCTAAGAACAACTGTGCTCCTTGGCCTTTTTTCTAAGTGGAGAAACATGATCTTTTAGCAACATGATAAATTGTGGGATTTGTCCCCAAATACAGAATCTCATGGTGCTGCTGAGGTTGAGCCCTGGTCTGGGATATGGAAGCTGGTCCTGTATGAAGGTTTGATTTGGGGGTGGTAACGCTGAGAGCAGAAGAGGGAGGATTTGTGGCAAGCCAGGGTGTTAAGATCTACCACAACGGATTTGGGTTTCCAGCTTGTCCTACCCAACTTCACCAGCAGTGCATGGGTATGGAGGGATGAATCCCCTTCTAGGGAATGGGGAAGGAAAAACTTTGGAGCCCCAAGGGGCTTGAGCTAAATAGGGAGGTTGGGGCATGGGGGGCAGCTGGGTCCCCATAGACAGGATGGGTCCCTTCCCAGCACCCAGTTTCACAAATCAAAGCCTGTGGTGGAGAGTGGAAAACACCCCCCGTGGTAGGACCAGCCCCAGCACCACTGCTGCTCCGTGCAGACGTGGCCTCAATTGCGTTGCTATTCTTGGCAGCCGAGGGCATTTGGGCTTTTTCTCTCCCTCTCTTTGAACGTTGCTGGGTAAGAAAGGCAGCATGCCCTTGGTGATCAGTGGTCACACGGAGCAGCTCTTCTGTGTCCTTCTGTGGTTTCTCATGTTTGGAAAATATTTCGGGGTTGGGGGAAGAGCTGAAGGGCAAATAAATCAGGGGGTTGAATTTACTTCGAAAGTGCATTTTGGGGCAAATCTCCCCAGAACCATTCCTCATTAACCTCTAATTTCTATTTGTGCTTCTCCCTGAGGCAGGACAGGTAATTTCCCAGCTCTGTAACTTGGCCTGGTCCCTGGGCTCCTCTTTGACTTTGCCTTTGAGTTCAGTACAACAACAGTGGTGTGTCGGGGAGAGGTGCACCCAGGAGTATTTTTGGGGACATGGTGTCTGTTGCTGAGCACCTGACAAAGCTGACCTGGGAAAAAACCCACCCCATGGCTTGAAAGATGGTGTCCAGCTTCTCCAAGTGACCTGAGCGTTTAGTCCTGGTTTCTGATTCTTCCTGTGGTTGGGAATATCAGGTCTACCATGCAGGAGGCCAAGGAGAGCTCTGGAGGATGTCACCTCATCCACTACCTGCCCCAATATCTGGATTAATACAAGGGGTCCCAGTTCATACCCCTCTTCACATAGAGAAAAGGGCTTCTCCAAGGCTGGTGGACATGGCCTCCTCCTCCTGACCTGCCTTCCTCAGAAACTGCACTCCCCAGATACCAGTGTGGTCCCCAGTTTGGGAATTGCTTTCCCAACGCTGGTTGACCCAGCTTCAATGTGCTGATGACCTCCTGGGGTTTGACCCAATGCCTTTCCCAGCTGGAGCAAGGGCTGCTGCCCTTGTTTAATATCTCCAAATATGTTTAATATCTCCAAATCCTGCTCAAAACTCTGGACCCGTACCTGGAAATATCTGAAATGACCCCTTGCTCTGCAGGGCTGGGTTGCTGGGGAAAGGCTGGGTGGGACACCTGGGTTCACCCCCTTCCTCTACTTCTGCCTGACCTTTTATCCTTGGGTGCTGCAAAGGGTGTTGGGAGGTTTAAGGATGGTGATGAAGCCATGCCAAAAGGGCTTGCAAACTCCCGAGATGAATGACTTCCTGAAGTATAAGGCTTTTGCCCAGTCAATTACATTAACGTTTCCATTAAAAAAAACACAGGGTTTTCTGACTTCAGATTTCTTTTTTCATTCAAACCAAGCGATTCATATGCACAATTCAGCTCTGTCTCCCTGTCCCTTCCCTTGTAGATCCTCATAGCGTGGGAAAGACGCAAGCTGCCGGCATCCGACCCGGGGATTTATGCTGTTAATCTGATTAGTGTATGATGGACGTGTCCAGTTGGAAGGAGATGGAGGTGGCACTAGTCAGTTTTGACAACGCTGATCAGATCGTGGAGGATCCCTGTTATTCAAACGACCTCAGCCCTGCCGGCCAGTCGCGGAAAGGCCATCCCAGCTGCGCCAACCTCCTCTCCAACTTGAGAATCCTCATCAACAGCGAAAACGCCAACAATGAGACCATTTTCTCCAGGTTCTCTGCCGAGTTCAGCGAGCACCTGGTGGGGGAGAGGGTGGGCATGGATGAGGGGGACCAACGAGTCATCATCAACATCGCTGGGCTGAGGTTTGAGACGCGGCTCAAGACCCTCAACCAGTTCCCTGAGACCTTGCTTGGGGACCCGGAAAAGAGGATGCGTTACTTTGACTCCATGAGGAATGAATATTTCTTTGATAGGAACAGGCCCAGTTTTGATGGGATCCTGTACTATTACCAGTCTGGTGGGAAAATACGGCGCCCGGCCAACGTCCCCATCGACGTCTTTGCTGATGAAATCTCCTTCTACGAGCTGGGTGATGAAGCCATGGACCAGTTCAGGGAGGATGAAGGGTTCATCAAGGACCCTGAGACCCTCTTACCAACCAATGACTTTCATAGGCAATTCTGGCTGCTCTTCGAGTACCCCGAAAGCTCCAGTGCAGCCAGAGGTGTAGCTTTGGTCTCTGTCCTGGTCATTGTCATCTCTATCATCATCTTCTGCATGGAGACCTTGCCAGAGTTCAGGGAGGAAAGGGAATTTAAGTCAACCCAGGAGCTTTCTAAGAATCTGACAGACAACTTTCTGGCCCACAGCACTTTCACAGACCCTTTCTTCGTCATAGAGACTGCCTGCATCATCTGGTTCTCCTTCGAGCTGTTTGTCCGGTTCATCGTGTGCCCCAGCAAGACCGAGTTCTTCAGGAACATCATGAACATTATCGACATTGTGTCCATCATCCCCTACTTCGTGACGCTCACCACCGAGCTGATCCAGCAGAGCGAACTCAACGGGCAGCAGAACATGTCCTTGGCCATCCTGCGGATCATCAGGCTGGTCAGGGTCTTCCGTATCTTCAAGCTCTCCCGGCACTCCAAGGGGCTGCAGATCCTGGGGCAGACACTCAAGGCCAGCATGCGGGAGCTGGGCTTGCTCATCTTCTTCCTCTTCATCGGCGTCATCCTCTTCTCCAGCGCCGTCTACTTCGCAGAAGTGGACGAGCCGCAGTCCCATTTCTCCAGCATCCCCGATGGCTTCTGGTGGGCAGTGGTCACGATGACGACCGTTGGCTACGGAGACATGTGTCCCACCACCTTGGGTGGGAAGATCGTGGGGACTCTGTGCGCCATTGCAGGGGTGTTGACCATTGCGCTGCCCGTCCCTGTCATCGTCTCGAACTTCAACTATTTCTACCACAGGGAGACAGAGAATGAAGAGAAGCAAATTCTGCCCGGGGAGGTGGAGCGAATACTCACCAGCGTGGTGACGGGCACCGGCAGCATGGAGTCGCTCAATAAGACCAATGGGGGTTACCCTCGAGACAAGGCCAAAAAATGATGGTCAAGGCCATGATGGGACTAGGCATTGTCAGGTGGGATTGGCTGGATAAGGTATAAAACATCCGCAAGTTATGATTTATTTTTTTTTAAAACCAAATGTGCTGCTGCTATTTTTTGTTTGTTTCTGTTTTGTTTTTTTTTTTTTCTTTTTTTGTTTTGTTTTGTTTTGTTTTTTTTCTAGATATTTTTCAATCTCTGGTTTCCTGTGGCTATTCAAATAAATACCATCTTTCTTATCTCTCTTCCCTGCCCATCAGTCTGGTTTTTATTATTTGATGCTCATCTGCTTGACATTTTGCTTCTCTGTCCATGGCGTCAGAGCGGAGTTTCCCATATACAGAGATTTCTCCCATTTTCCAGAAGGGAAAAAAGGGGAAAAATGACATGAAATTCTTTGCTCGGTGGCACCCAGCTGTCCAGGGATGAAGGTGAGTCCAGCTCCCTGCTTTTCTCCATCCATTTTAAATAGTTCCTCTGAACCCACCTCTCAGGATCTGGAGGTCTGACCAATTCCCAGACCTGGGACTGCTCTGGATGAAAAATAAGCTGGCAAAAAAAAAAAAAAAAAATTAAAAGTTATATTTTTAGCTTAACGATTTCCCTCATCTGCCTGCCTGATTAATTGGCACACTGGGGTGGACAGTGACGGATGGGACCAAGCCATGGGGATTGGGGATTAGGAGGAGGGGGACGATGACCAGTCACGGTGGTATGGCCACCAAGGAAGGTCCAGGGCACCGTGACTCAACACCCACTGGGGTTTCTGCTGGAAAACTGAGCTCTGAGAGAGGGATGGGTATTTCTCCAGCAACAAATGCCTGACTCAGGGGTTATCTGGTGTACAAATGCCTTTGGGGACCAGCCACCCTGACCTTGTAGCTTTTATTGTCACTTATGTTGCTGCAAACAAGGGAGAGAATAATGAGGGACGGCATTTCCCGACAGCTCGGCTTCCCCTTGGAAAAAGGCACTTCTGGTTTTCTAAAACATGCAAATTTCCATCGGCACTTTTGATGGGAGAAGCCAGCAACAGATCATTTTGCCGTTCTCTCTAATGCCAGCAGGTTTTCTTCCGACAAAAACATTTTGTTCCAACTTCACTGCTTCACTTGGCTTTTTTTTTTTTTTTTTTATGTTTCTGCTTACATTAAAATCACAGTTTCTCATGCAGTGTCTACACATCCGCTTTTATGTCCCACATCTGCTGTACTCGATGTCTCATCTCCTAAAGGTTCAACACGATCATTACGCAATGTGCCAGCATCTCTGCTTTGCGATTTCATTCAGAAAGGAGCCGTGAAAGATGGATTTTTATGTATTTATTTATTTATTTTGAATTCCCGGTCTGATGGAAAATGAGAGTTTGGGCGTGCTGGGATTTTTTCGGTGGCAGAAATCCTGCAGCTCTGCTGCTGAGCTTGTGCTGGCTCTGGTCGGGGAGGTTGTTATTTTGGGTTTTTGGGGTATTTTTGTGGACTGTCTTTCTGCAATGAGGTCTTTAGCACCCCGGGGGGGGTGGATCTGGGACGTGACCAGCCCAGCTCCTTCAGGATAGGTTTTTCCCTCTGGGACAAATCCTCCTTTTCACCTGTTTTTTTCACATCCCTTCCCCATCTTCTTCCTCACCTCATCCCTCATAACCCCCAGACCATCATCCTGGACAGGAGGAGCAGCTGTGAGGGCTTTTTAATCTGCTTCCCACCGTGTCCAAGTTCTCATCATCCACAGGGAGGACTGGAGGAGGCACAGCTGGGCACAGCTGGAGACCAGCACCCTGAGACATCCCCAGCTCCTCTCCATTCCCCCCTCAAGTTTCTCCAGCAGCTCTGCCATGTCACTATCTTTATTTCATAGCAGGTTCTTTCTCATTTTTCCCTAGAAAGCTTGAACTTTTTACATTCTTTTATTTTTTTTAGCACTCCCCTCCCCAGACTTCACTCCCCACTTTTGGTGTTTATCACTTGGGAAGTCACCACGAGAAGCCCTGGTGAAGGTTTGGGTTGGGAAATATTCAGGCTGCTCACCATGAAGGGAGTTCATCTTCACTGTACCTGCTCCCTTAGCAAACAGGGACCAAAATGGTGCTGGGATGGATGGGTGGGTGGATGGATGAGTGGGTGGGTGGATGGATGGATGGGTGGAAGGAAGGAAGGATGAACAACCTGATTCTTATTAACTTGTAAACTTTATTCTCAAATAAAAGAATAGATGCTTCAAAGTCTGGCATGCAGAAAATACTGTTTATTTGGACTCGACTTTTTATTCTTGGCTTTGTGCTGCTCCACAGGAGCTGGTCCCCAGCTGGGAATCGTGTGTGGGAGCTGAGACGTGGGACATTATAGACCTGAAGGCTCCAGATCTGTGGGCTGAGGAGAAGTTCTGCAGGGGTGTCCCCAACACTGTGGGAGGCCAGATCCAAGGGGATTTCCTGATTTATTCTGTGAGGAAAAGGTCAGAGGCATCAAACCTTTCCGGACACATTAGCTCATTTCCGATTTATCGTGAAGTGAATGGAAGGAAACCAGGCTATGAATACCCAGTGTCAACACTCAGCTGGTGCTTGATAAAAACCTGCCAGAAAACCCATTTTCCCCCGCAATTTGCAGCTTAGTAGCTTCCCAAATACAGGCCCAAAGCTCAAAGCTCAATGAAATCCATAAAAGGCTCTTATTAACTGTTCTATTCCTGACTCTAGCCTTAATGAGCCAATCTGTCATGTCCTCTAGCACGCAGGCTGAATTCCCACTTGTGATTCTGTGCTGTCGCAGAAAAAGCTAAAAAGAAGACAAGAAACCTCTTTGCTTCGTCAGAAAGATGTCCTGGCTGCTTTTTATCCCTGGAGCAAGTTAGAACTTGTGGCCACAGGTGAAATATTTGTTAGGAAGAAGCATCTCCCTCCTCCTCTGAGCTGAAGTTCCCAAGCAAACCCTGGAGCATCCTTTTGCCACCAGGCAGATACTTCTGCGCTTCTCAATGCACAGGAGGACAGTTTTGGCACCGCAGCCACGAGATGGCACTCCAGGATAGACATTTCCCTGGATGTAGACAGTCCCGACGCGTGTTTTCCCCCTCTCTAATTCACTCTTGGAAGCTTTTAGCTGGTTTATTTCTTTATTGCGTGTGTGAGCGTGGATGTGGGAAGGGATGCATTGTCCATGGGGGATGCTCTCATGGAGGATGCTCATTGCAGGGTGGTGTTTGCCAAGGATTCTTGGCACCAGTGCAAAACAGCCATGCTGGGAGGGTTTAGGAGCTGCCTCCTAGCACAGCATTTGGGCTATTGGTCCTGCCTGGGACCAAGGACACAGTTCTCCTCTCCTGTCCCACTCCCCAGGAGCACAGCTACAGCCCCTGGGTGTTTCTGTTGGGTCTTGTTCATGCTGGGAGGGGCTGGCCCATGGGTTGTAGGTCCTTGGAGCCATGGTTCCCACTGCACCAGGCTCATTTCTTGTTGCTCATAACAATGAGAAAATTCTTGTGATGGACCTGAGGTAAAGCCTTGTCTACCCGAAATCCAGGTTTGGGTCCCTCTTGGGCTCAAGATGATTCCCACCTGCTGGGGCTCTGACCCAGGGCTGGATGAGCTCAGGGACCTGGGGGAATAAATATTATTTCCACCATCCCACATCATATACTTCTTTCTAGTCGGCTCAAAGAGGCAACAACTTCTGCACACTGAGAGGAGAGAAAAATTAATTTCCAACACCGACTGCCTGGATCTCTCCCTCTGCATCCCTTTTCCCATCAGGGAAGCAATCTCCAGGGCCCGTCGATGATGGAATCTCATTTATCAATAAATAATGCAAATAGCCCCTTATCCCTCAGCACAGTAGAAATGAAGATGCCTCAGGAACTCCTGGGTCTCTCTCCCGGCCGCCTCCTGAGCGCTTCCACTGCAGCTGCTTGGGAGGAGAGAGGCAGCCTCCATTTTCCATAGGGTTTTATAAGGATGGAGGTAATTTCCTTTTCAAACATGGGAACTGCGGCTTTAAAAGAATGCAACAAAATTAGACAAATTGAGCCAAAGAACAGGGAGCTGCTGGGTGAGCTCCTGGTGGGACATGATTGTGGGTCTGCAGGGATCTGCTCTGATATGGACTGTGTTGGGGATGGTGAGTTCATCCTCCTTGGATGCAAGTTTGGGTTTTCCAGGGTCACCTACATGATGTAGCCCCTCTACAAGAGCCAGCCTTGACTTCCCAGAGACCACTCAGCCCCTGCAGACCACGACAGCCGCTCCCAAAGACCTGAAGTCTTGCTGCATTGACCAAATACCCCATAGCCACCACAAAACAGCAAGTGTATGACAACTCCTCCCTAATTCCTGCCATTTTACCACAAACAAATGTGCAGCCACCAACTCTGAACCATCAACATTTTATTTGTGCATGAGCAAGGGATTCCTTATAAGAGAGCATCTCTTGCTGCACCAAAATCACAGTTGTGGTCTGGTTACATGATGAAACCACAGCAACCACTGGCATCATGGTGGATCTAAATAGCCTTGGCCAGCCCAATGCGGTTGTTGGCCCGGTCAAAGATGCTGTAGTACACCCTGATGAAGACATCTCCCAAGATCCAGAGGTCCCCAGAGGTGTTCTGGAAGCTGGTGATGCAAAGTCCTTGGTCATTCTGCAAATGGGAGAAGAAAAGGCAAATGGGGGAAATATGGGCTGGTATCTTTTCTTGCATTGCTCTGGAGGCCCATGGCCATCCCTCCCCTGTGTCCCATGGGAATGGGAGAATCCAAGGCAACCAGAGCCATTGGAGAAAGCAGAAGGACCTTGAGAGAGGCTACTGAAAGCAGGACCACCTGGTTCCCCCCTACCTGCTCGGTGTAAGCCAAGGCGGACACAGGGTACTGAACCCCGTTGATGACAAAGATGACATCGGGCATGGCAGAAATGGAGCTGCAGTTCACGCTGTACTGCAGAGAGCAGAGGAAAGAGGCTCTTAGGTGGGGAACAACGTGTTCACAGGGCGAGGAGTAAAGGGTTTTGATTCCACCAGTATGAACTAGAGACTGGGAGTGTCTCATGGTGGTGTCTATTGGAGGTTTGAGGAGTGGGGATGGTTTGCCATGAGCAGAGATGTGGTTTCCTTGTGTGTGGAAGCAGGCTTGGGGCTCGACTCGGCAGTGCCAGGCTCCAGGGTGAGCAGAGCAAGCCATGGGTGTTCTTACCTCCCCGTACATGTCCTGCCCGGCCCCGACTGCGCTCTGGATGTTACTAATGCCAGAGGGTGGCCCAGCCACGAGGGAAGTGCCTGTGTCGACGATGGCTTGGCAACCACCACTACAGGCAACCTCCTGGTTGTTCACGATGATGCTGGGGGGGGGACAGACAAAGCACAGGGCTGTTAAACAACCAGCTGGATCTTAGTGATGGTTTAGAACTTCTTTTATAAGACTTAAAGCTGGGTAACCCAAAGTGCTGCTCTTGAGCCTTTTGCTGCTTGGAGTTTGCAACGCCAGTGGGTATCACAACCCCCATCACACATCTGGGTCTGAGGCACCACCAAACACAACCCAACAGTTGGGACCCAACCAAACTCAACAAAAGTATTTTTTTGGACCATAGTTTTGCTCTGCTTATCACCAGAGACATACCCAAGAGCACAAGCTTTGTGGGAGAGAAAAACTGGAGTGTGTCCCATGCACAAAGCAACCCCATTTGGGCGGCAGTTTCCAAAGTGCTATGAATTTTGGCCCCTTGACCTTCTGCATCCCACAGCCATGGGGTATTAGATGCCGGTGGGAAGCCTCTGATATTGATGAGTCTCAGATCTCTTTGGAAACAATGATTAGAAATGAACATAGATCAACGGAGCTCTTTGGTTACCTGTCCATGGAGATCTGCCAGTAGCCTTGGTAAGAGACGGAGACCCAGTTGATGGAGCCGGTGAAATAAGACTCATCGATGCCCCCGAAGATGACCACGCTCCCCATCATCTCGCTGGAAAAGAAAAAGCAGTGGAGGGTTTGCCATGTGGCTTCAGCGCAGGCAGCTTAACCCAGCAGGGCTGTGTGTCCCGTGGGGCGAGATACTCCTTGCGAGGCCACGGTTCCCTCCTCATTCCAGAGCATCGGTGGAGCAGTGGCACGACAGCAGCGGGTGTCAGAATAAAGGGAAAAAGGACCCAGAAAAACAGGGGGAAAAGGGAGCCATGGTGGAGCATGTGGCTGGAAACTAGGGAGGTTTTCTGGCAAGCCACAAGGCAAAAAGGGGGCACAATTTCCCTGGTGAGGCTGGTGGCCACCTGCAATGAGGCCACCAGTCTCCGCATGTCATGGCATAGAGACAACAGCTTGGTGGCAGCAGTGACAGCAGAGCTGGAGCCACCAGCAAATGCAAAGACTTGCATGAGATGCATCTCCCAGCCCTTGAGACCCCCATGGCTTACCGGGACAGATAGACCGAAAAGAGGTTCTCCTCCAGCAAGCTCTCGTTCACCAAGTTATCAAACACCGGTGTGATCCCATCAACAGCCAGATTTGGGTAGCCCAAGCCCAGGATCCCATCAAATTTGACATGGACAAAGAATTGGCCAGGCTCGGTGGTGCTCAAGCCGAAGAGCTGGTTGGTGTCCACAAGAGATGCAACCTAAGGACGGGGACAGTTCTGTGAGATCTGAATGAGTCCCTGCAATATTGATGTTAAGCAGGTGGAGAGAAGGCACAAAGGATCCCCACTGGAAATGCCATGGTGACACTCACGGTGACGGTGTCGGAGCCCACGATGCCCTCCATGTCGCCGGTGCCATAATGAATAGACATGTTCTGCCCTGTGCTTTTGTAGGTGGAGGACTGCGATGGGTTAAACATCTGATGGGTTTCTAGGAGGTGAGTGGGAAAAATCAGAAATGAAGACTTTCAGCAAGGCTGAGCAGTGAGGGACGCGTGGGAGGAGGAACCCTGCTGAATTGCTGTTTAGACCTGCTATTTATTACCCTGTTTTCAGGAACAATTTAGCTGTGAGTGTTGGCTGCACGTCCCTGCCCCTCCTCCAGCAACCAGGGATCCGCAGGAAATCCCATCACCTCCTTTGGACAGATGGGGAAACTGAGGCACTGAGCAC
>JAHREE010149761.1:0-18902 GCA_033628505.1 Tringa tobata | reverse complement strand
ATGTTCAGTCTAAACCTACCCTGTTGGAGCTTGAAGCCATTCCCTCTCGTTCTGTCATTAATTACCTGTGAGAAGAGACCAGCACCAACCTCTCTACAGTGTCCTTTCAAGTAGTTGTAGAGAGTGATGAGGTCTCCCCTCAGCCTCCTCTTCCTCAAACTAAACAGTCCCAGCTCCTTCAGCCTCTCTTCATATGATTTATTCTCCAGCCCCTTCACCAGCTTCATTGCCCTCCTCTGCACTCGCTCCAGCGCCTCCAGATCTCTCTTGGATTGAGGTGCCCAAAACTGGACACAACACTCCAGGTGTGGCCTCACCAGTGCTGAGTACAGAGGCACAATCACCTCCCTACTTCTGCTGGTCACGCTATTTCTGATACAAGCCAGGATGCCGTTGGCTTTCTTGGCCGCCTGGGCACACTGCCGGCTCATATTCAGCCGCTTGGCAATTAGAACCCCCAGGTCCCTTTCTTCCAGGCAGCTCCAGCCACACTTCCTCAAGCCTGTAGCGCTGCAGGGGGTTCTTGTGGCCCAAGTGCAGAATGTGGCACTTGCCCTTGTTGAAACTCACACCATTGGTGCTGGCCCAATGATCCAATCTATCTAGGTCTCTCTGTAGAGCTTCCCTATCCTCCTGGGAATCAACACTCCTGCTTAACTTGGTGTCATCTGCCAACTTGCTGATGATACACCCTATGTCCTTGTCGAGATCATCAATAAAGACATTAAACAGAAATGGTCCTAACACTGAGCCCTGAGCCACACCACTTGTGAGCGGCCGCCAGCTGGATTTAAATCCATTGAGCACCACTCTTTGGGAACATTTTCAACACATTGAAAACCCAAATTACAGAACGCAATGAGTTCTGTAAATGAGTATGTAGCAGTTGTGAATAGAGACATCAGTGTATCTCCCAAGTGGAGCAGTTACAGAATAAAGCCTTTCAAATTCAATCTTGCATTTTTGTATGGTACGAGTTCTTTATACTGTATTATCATATTATGGCATATTAGATATTTTTTCCCTGTAACAAGTAGCAACACCTCCACGAAATAAAAATAAAACGCGTGTTCATTTTATCAACAATCCAGATTTTTATTGATAGCAAACCCCAAGCTACCTTCTCCTTCTGAGTTTGAATTCTTCCTGAAGTAGAAACTGTCAAAGAGTACAGGGAAATGAAACTGGTTTTCCTATTCCAGGAAGTGTTTGAAAATATTTTATCTGCAAGCAGACTTCTAAAAGCCCCAGCCTGTTTAGTACATGCTGTCCTAACGTTCTCCTTCCCTGATTTTCCAGAATACCCTTTTGACAGACATGCAGACAAGCCTGATAAGGTCTCAGATTCTGGTCCATGTGCCGTTTTCATCCACATCGAGCCATGCTACTGGGTTAGACAGACTTTTACTACTCAAGACAAGAGGCACAAGTTCCTTGCTGTACCTCCCAGCAGAATAATATGAATGCTTCCTAATAATTTTGCTGTGGATCCCTTAGTTCTGGATGTCAAGAAACAAAAAATATTTTTTCCTCCATTTATTTTGCTGTGCACAGCTTTGTAGACCCCAGACACCTCTTTTGGAAAGGAGGGAGCCCTACCATAGTGATTTAAGTCACTTATTTATTCAACAAGTCGTTAGATATGCTAGATTCATCCCTCTAACATTTACAATCGTAGGGTTATTTTAAGGACTCCTGCTCATACAGAAAAACCATACAAAATAAACTGACTTAGAGGTTAGTCGTGAAGTCAGAAGGCTTACTACAACCCAAGTTATCTCACAGGAGGGCAGGGGCAAGAAAAATAGCAGGAATCACGTCGTCCTCTTGGAAGAGCACTTAAATTTTACAAACTTGGCCATAAGGTTTTAGGCGTTAGAAGAATTCGCTTGTGTTTACAGGTAGCACAATCGCTCTGTCTAATCCCCACCCACGGAACTAGCCCTCGCCTCCGGTATCTCTCCGTATTTCTCTGTGGTATTTTGTGAGGATAAAAAGCCAGGCCGGGTTCTCCTGTTGTTGAGGTGCAGGTGTGCCCCGGGTCTGGCCACTCCAGAGGTTACCTGTTGGCAGGAGAGAGGTCTCCACCCATGGGCTGGGCTGGCTGGCGTTGCCGCGCTTGCATTCGCTTCTCACTTTGAACCGCATTTCCTCATTCAGGAAGGTGTCCGTCACGCGGAAGCGGCTCTTGCTCCATTCCTGGGTTTAGGTGGAGGGGAGAGAAAACCAGGACATTTGGCACGCCGCACCGAACACATGGGAATTACTATTAATCACAGAATCTTCATGGTTGGAAGGGACCTTTGAGATCATCCAGTCCAACCACAAAAATAAAAAAACAAACAAACCAACAAACAAAACCAAACCCCACAAACAGACACAACCCAACAGTCTCAGGCACTAGAGCATGCCCTGAAGTGCCATGTCTACATGGTTCTTAAATCCCTCCAGGGATGGTGACTCCTCCACCTCCCTGGGCAGGCTGTTCCAGTGCCTGACCACCCTCTCAGCAAAGTAATTCTTCCCAATATCTCATCTAAACCTCCCCTGCCCCAACTTCAGACCATTTCCTCTGCTCCTGTCATGATTCCCTTGGGAGAAGAGGCCAACCCCCACCTCTCTCCAGCCTCCTTTCAGGGAGTTGTAGAGGGCAAGGAGGTCTCCCCTCAGCCTCCTCTTCTCCAAACTCAACATGCCCAGTTCCCTCAGCCTCTCCTCGTGTGACTTGTCCTCCAGACCCCTCACCAGCTTGGTGGCTCTCCTCTGGACAAGCTCCAGCACCTCAATGTCCTTCTTGTGCTGACGGGCCCAGAACTGACCACAGCCCTGGAGGTGAGGCCTCACCAGTGCCCAGTCCAGAGGCACCATCACTGCCCTGCTCCTGCTGGCCACGCTGCTCCTGACACAGGCCTGGATGCTGTTGGATTAACAGGGGAAAAAACAGCCAGGAAGAGAGCCTTTAGATACCCTGTGAGCTCAAAGAAGAAGACGTGAAGGCTCGTGACATGAGGAAAGATCCGACCGTGCCGGCTGCAGTGGCGCTGGGTGCAGTCCATTTTCCTTTTGTTTTAGTCTTTCCAAAAAAGGATTATTTCTAACCAGAGCAAATTGACTTTAACAAGCAAATAAACTTACATCCAGAGAAACAGGCTAGAGCACATCCAGATAAAGTGGATGTCTTCAGGGGGGTTGGACCAGATGATCTCTGGAGGTCCCTTCCAACTCTGACAATTCTGTGGTTCCATGATTCAGATGGGCAGGACCTTATTAACCCTGCAGCGGTTAATGATCTAAATACTGATGCAGCCTGAACCAGGGGCAGCTTTCTTCAAGGCCTGTAGCAAACAAAGTCCTTAAAAACTGAAGGACCAACATCATGTTTGTCTTCAGAAAGGAAACATCCAAAGGAAGCATTGGTCCGATCGTCCAACTTTTATCCCTAGAGTAATTCTGGAAGAAAGTAAACAATTTTTTTTTTTTTCCCCCTCTTCTTTGTGTTGTTTACCAGCCACCAAGAACAGTCTGTGCCAAACCAATCCAGTTTCCCTTTTTGATAGGCCTAACACCCTAGAGGCAACACCCTTCTAATCAGTTTGAGGAAATACAACAGTTAATCACTGAGATGGATACGCAGCTGAAAAAAAACCCAAACCTCTTAAAGGAGCACTTGACCACCCAGCAGGACAGCCAGTGCTGCTGTTTTGCAGGAATCTGTCAGGTTAGCAGCTTTTTTCAGCATCTTAAACAATTTGATCACATGAAGGAAGGCATTCCGTGGATTGTATCAAAGGAGGAATGGTTATAAAGATGTCCAGGGACACAATTAGAGTACATAAAAAAAATCACGACCATGTTCCAAATGGCACAGCAATGTAAGCGACAACAACGGAATTCAGTAAAACAGTTAAAAGCATTCCTCCTGGGCAGGAGAAATCAATTTTGCAGTAAGGAGGGACCGTCAAGGGCAGCAGCATTGCTAAAAAGCTCAGAGAGAAGAGAAAGCCACCAGCTGAGGAGCAGCTGTGTAACAACCCGTCGCCACAGAAAGCGGCAGCTACTCCTCCTGGATGAACGTGGGGACAAGAGGGCTGAGAGACAAATAAGGGAATTATTCTGCTGGCTCGGGGATGATGCAGTCCGGCTAAGATAGCAACACAGCTCCAGATAAGACCATCAGGAATGATGAATGATTTAGAAAACATAATTTAGGGAGTGCTTTTTTTTTTTTTTTTTCCTAAGGAGCAAAGAACAGAGATGGAACTGAAGGCAGCGTGATCAGAGCGCAAACCAGATGCTCAACAAGGGGAGGAAGGAGGAGAAGGTAACTTAACTGGCAGGAAATTCAATTTAGGTCAGTTACTGGGGTAGTGCTCTAATTAAGCAGAATGCAGCAGTGGGACAGAACATCGGGGAGACTCTTTCACAAGAGATTTCTTGGTGGACAAACCTCCACTGAGAGCACTCTGTCCTGGCACCGCTCAGCAGGAGGACATGGGGCAGGCAGTGCCCTGACAACTCTTCCAGCCCTGCCTAAGCTCTAATAAAGGGATGATCAACACCATTTTACATAAAACCCAGAAACAACAAAGAAAATAATGTTACACGCCTGATAAAAACAGCCCAGTGTTTAACAAGGCTGCAGGATTTTCTCTGCAATCTAAGCTCAAACACAGCCCTGAAGTCCCGCATACAGAAAGGCAGATTCCCTCCTCTCTGACTGAGATGTTGTCAGCTTTTCTACCTTTTATTCCTCCTAGGAAAATAAGTCACCAAGTCTTGTATGCAATAAAAGCACTCTGAAAATCAGCAGTGGAAAAATGCCAACGAAAGGCTCTGCCTCAGTACCTGCCAATCTGGCCAGGGTTAGCTACAGCCAAATATTCTGCTAGAACACAATAGGATGTAAAGTTAAAACTAAATAGCCATACCCTGTATAACTTCCCCTGTAGCTGACTTTGACATTTGAAGGACTAAGCAGTTTCATACCTTTTAAAGACTACCTAACTGGCATTTCTGAAGTTTCTACGCTGACATTTTCTGTGAAGGAAGGAAACTAGTGACACTAAAAGGCTTTGAAGTGCAGGAGGCAGAAAGGCTCCAACAGGCAGAACAGATAGACACAAGCTAGTTTTAGTGCTCTCACCGCCATTGTCACAAAATCAGTGAATTTTATTTCACCTTCCTACATTAAAACAGGTTCAGCAGAAGCAATGGCAATGACATAGCTAAGTGTCTTAAAAACGCCTCATTTGTGGTATTTCATACTTTACAGAATTACACTGCACATGTGCAGAGAGCTCTGAGAGATCAATTGCTGATAGCATGGGATCTAACTGATCTTTCATTAGATCACTAGGAAACGTGCCCCATTGCACACACCAATTTCTTCCAAGCATGAAGCACATATTCAGTTGTTTGGGTTTTTTTAAGCACAGAAGATGTAGGGTCAGCTGTACTTCTAAAGCAAGACATTAGTTTAACTCCAGGTTCAAGCTGCTCCTAACTTTTGATCTAATTTATGAAATTTTGTCCAGGTTCCAAAAAGTGCCAGTGCCTGAGCTTAACAAAACCTTCTTCTCACTAAACTCTCAATCTCCTCATGCTCTTAGCTAAGTCCATTATAGCAGTTTGAGCCAAATTAAATAGTGGAAAACTTCAATGCAGTAAGCTAAGGGGATAATTACTGGAAGTACCGGTTAACTGGAAAGCATCTCTTTGTAGATGCTTTGTGCGAGAGTCATCAACATAATTGCAGCGTTTTGGCAAAAGCAAAACAAGGAGCAGGGAGTTTTACTAGAATACACTGGCTGTTTTACAGCTTTGTGGTGATGGCAGTGATTGTCTTCCCCTGCTGAGTTATTACCTTCAGAAGTCTGCTTGGCAATAATCCGAGTACAGCTGTAGAAGGGATACTTTAGTGATAAACACCACAAGGCCAAGAGAAAGGATTTCATTAACCTCATCGACGGAGTTGGAGAAAAGAGAGGAAGAAAAAAATAAAATAAAAAAAATAAAAAAGCAAGCCCCAAAAGTCATCACTGAGCTTTCAGGCTCTTACACACTACAAGCCTGAGGCACAGTTTCCGGACCTGAAAGAGAACTTGTCTCTCCCCCGTGCCTCCCACCCAAACCCACATCGCTTTGCTGTGGTGACAGCGTGGACTCAGTTACATCACAGTGATGGCAAGTCTCCTCCTTTCACCACGATTCAACATCATCCAAACAGAGGGATTTTAATCTGGTTTTGCATTTGGGTTTATAAGCGCTATCTAGAAGCTACATTTCTCCAGCTGGCAACGCAACAACCCGTGGGGCTCGTTCCCATAAAACGGTGGGTTTTTTTGGCAAACATTGAGTGAAACTGCAGTGTTTGGGAATCATCTTGATGAACCTCCAACAACCTTGGCAGATCTGCTCCCCCCAGCCCCACCATGCCTGTTCCTGGCCCTGCAGAGCTGAGCCTGGTGCTGGGGTGAGATGAAGACAGAGAGGTCTCTGCAGAGCCCTGATCACTCCTGGCTTTCCACTCACCTGCCTCCCACTCTTGCTTGGGTGAGGGGAAAACCCTCCAAAACTGAAACTTTCTTTTTTTTTAATGAAAAAAATAATCAATCTTTCCCTTCCAGGGGAAATTCTGAATATTTGAGGTTCCAATTCAGAACTAAGCTTATTACATACTTCCCAGTGAGTGGAAACATCCAATCTGAATAGTTCCGCCCAGTGAGCATTGAAACACCGTGGCTTACAATTCTGTGTATTCATCTATTGACTCCTTTAAAGCTATCCAACTATGTAATGGCATTCCTTAATGGAAATAAATTAAAATTCACAGGGAAAAAAAAAAAAAAGTGTTTAGTTTTCCTAGGATACTAAATACAGAAAACTTAAATGAGTTCACACACGTATTAAAATAGGAAAAGGAGGTCACTTACGGGGAGTGATTAAAATCATGATTGCCACAAAAACTGTAGAATTGGAAAAATCCAAATAGACTTGCTTTTTAACTTCACAGTTTATGCCTTCATTTTGAACGTTCTGCTCACTGACCTGAAGGGAACAAAGTATGCTTTCTCCCCATCTTTCAAAGAAGCCACTGCTAATGTGCTTATTTGGTGATTGAACACATTTGGCTCTAAGCAACTAGTTAATGGCTTTCAGCAGTTTAGCAACCTGGCATTTTCAACCACCTCAGACATAAAATATTGGAGCTACGTTTGATGGGGCTGCAGCAACCCCAGTCAGGCTCCAGTTTGAGAACTTACTCTCTACAGTGTGATGAGAACAGTAGCGTGGCACTGGGCACACAAAGGGTAAGAGCACATGTCTCCCACCCAGCTCCATCTCATTATCCCAGCCAAAAATTGGCAGCTGTATCACTCCCCACTGATTGCCTGGGTCGAGTTCACTTTTGAGAGGGAAGAGGGCGAAGCAACACTCATTTTTTCTCCTCTGGGTTCTGCCACCACTCAAACATGGTTTCTCATAAAACTGCTGCCATCTCTTCTGTCTCAGTTTATCTTCTCAACCCAAGGATGAAATACCATCCAACTATATTGAAAAAAAATGTTCAAACGTATTTATTCAGTCTTTAAACAAACTTACAGATCAAGTAACTGCAATGAAGAAAAAACAAACAATAGCAAAACTTGGAAAATTTCAAGCTAAACCCCCCCAACCATAAAAAAGACATTCAAAGATGAAAATATACTCAGACGCTTACTTTACATGACAAGACACAGGCTCAATAAACCCATCCATTTGGAAATGTGTCAATTACTGTTATTCAGGAAACAAAGAATTACCCCCAAACATTTCCATATACTGATCTAAACCATCCTCTGCATTTAAGTCTTCTTTTTGGCCTAACACCTTCCATCTGTTTTTCCCACTCCTTTGGTTTTACGATTTTTTTGTTTGCTGGCTTTTCAAACAAATAAGCTTCTGTTTTAGCATAAACACCAAAAAAAGAATTTAGGATAAAGTACTGAGGATCGTCTTCCCAGATTGCTGTACCGGAAGCCACAATACGTGATATTACACTGAATATTATGGTGAAATCATACATTTCTGTTTCTCTAGTGGCGTACGATGAGAAAGAGTGTAGATGAGGTAGATTTGAGAAATATTTATATCACTGTAACGACATAAATGTTGCAGGGGAGTGGGGATGAAGTTGGCACAGGAATTTAATTACTCTTTTCCCCATGCTATTCCTTTATCTCTGGAATATCGGGTAGTGCTGCCAGCTGACTTGGTATAACCTGAGTTCTGTTTTATCTCACTGAAATCCCTGAGGTTTTATTCTTCTTTTGTCTCATGAACCAATTTTTATTGTTTTTTTTTTTTTTTTTAGCCTGATAGTAAGCGAAAGATTTAAGCTAATACGGGGTCTGCTAGTTCTGCTGCATTTCTCCTTCCCTTTCTACCACCTGTAATGAGGGGTAGATAAGAGATGTGAAGGAAACTCTGTATTTGAGAGGCTCAGTGGGGACTTGAGGAAGAATGGGATTTATTGAGAGGGAGGGGATACATAACAGGGTAAAGGATGTAAATTTGTAGCTAAAAAGCAAGCTCCCTTAGTTCTACTCCTCACAGAATAGCATGTTCGAGAAAATGTAGCATTTCGTTGACTGAACAGAGTTTGAGGACAGGGCTGAACTTCAAAAAGGTTAGTAGCTATAGAGTTTGCTCCTAGCAAACTTTTGAGGAGATCTCAGTCTGCTAAGACTGACTACATCAATGATTAACACGTCTCCACGTAGCTGGGAGGAGCAAGAAGTCCCTGAACACTAACCACAAACAGCTTGCGTGCATCCTTTTCTCCCCATTACGTTACTTTCTGCCTCCAGCACGATCAAGCTACTGCTGTTTACACCCTTGTGTGTGAACAAATCAAGTCATTATTTATCCAAAAAAAAAAATTATTTAAAAAATGAAAACTCAAATCAGCACCTTACTTTTACATTGCTAAGCTTGTAGAGGGGAAGCTCAAATCACAGCCCCATCGTTGTAGAAAGAATAAGCTTTTCCCTTAGAAAGCAGGCCAAGGTTGTCATGCCCTCTTCCCCCAGATCCATCAGCTCAGCAGTATGGATGGGTCTTGAAGTCTTTGAATTTATTTGGTTTCAGTGGCTTAGCACTTGCTAATCAATTTGACCACAGCTCCTTAGACTCATGCATCCATCCCGGTAACTCTGCTGGACAGACTCAGGATGATTCAGTTTCCAAAAAATCAAGGTGTTTTCAGGCCAATATGGCCAAAGTAGAATCACAGTTTGGTGAGATTCAATACAGTTATCTGCCACTACACAACACAGGTAAAAAATAAAAAACTATTTATCATTTTAAACAAAGTACAATTAATGCAAGAAGTCCATGAAGGCAAGGCATCTGAGAAGAGGCACTTGAAAGGATAAAAACCTAAGCCTTTTCTGTCACTAGTCTGAATACCAGCTGGGATGCTGAAAGGCTTTTCATACACATTTAAAAAAAACCCCAAACCAACCCTCTTTTATGGGGTTTGACCAGGCCACAGCTGACACACATCAAACAGAAGTGTAAGAAGGTCAGTCCATCAATGCCCTCTGTAAAGCACCCTGCCCTGGAGCACACACGAGAGGCCACCCTCGAAGGGTCCATGCTCTGGCAGCAGCTCCACGTAGCAGCAATAACGGCCCATCCACCGTAAACGAGCCTCCTCTCACCTGCTGCAAAATCCAGCCAAATGCTTCAGAGAAGTCCCAGTGCTTGCTCCAAAAAAACCCATTTATGGTCTAAGGTGAGGCACAAACACAAGTACTAGGGCAGAGCTGGCTGGAGGCAGGACGAGAGATGCTGCAATGCAGTCAGAGGAAAGGTATGTACACGCTCCTCTTGAATGATCCAAGACGAGTATTTCTAGCAGAGATGGAGGAATGGCCACTGCTAGTGATGTATCTTCTGAGCATCACAGAAGTAAGGCTCAGAAGGGACTCAGTAAGGTCAGAATTGGTGACTGTCTTGCAGGCCTCTTCACATCTACATTGTACAGGACCAGGAATGAAAGTGTCCTCATCTTTTGACTGGTGAAGCAGAGTTTATGGGTTTTCTTTTTCAGAATTAGCACAGACTGGAGTTTCCGTTAAAATTAGAGAACTAATTTCTTCTTCCTTAGCTAACCTGTCGTAAGTATTCATAGAATCATCCTTTGCACAGCTCTGAAAGAGAAGAACAACATTTTTAGCGGTGCTTCTTCATTGCTTCTTCAGCCCAGTAAGACAGACCCATTTCACAACACAAAGCCTGTATTATGGTGAAAAAGCCAAGGTAGCTGGGCAACAAATTGTGCTTATTAGGGCCAGAGTTAGGCTTGGTTGACAGAATAGTTGTCCTCTCTGGAGACAAAGAAGAATTGAAGGTTGGCCCCCATCTTAAGAGTGCTTCCAACTAGAGCTAATGGGTGAAGCTCAGGAGGATGGAGAAGTGAGGATATACACAGTAGAGTTTTCATGGAGAACCTGAGCACACGGAGAAGCAGGATAATACTCAGAGGCAAGAACGTAGCATTATGGAGGGGAGTAACAAAGCACAGGTCAAAGCACACCAAAGTGTAACAGCTACCATACTTATGATCCTCATGGCCAAGAGTCCCATCTTAGTCCCATAATAACCAATACATGCTGAAATATATATCCATAAGGTAGTAAACTAGGAGCCCAGATCCCTGCTTTCCACATAGTTCTGGTTTATTATTAGGTGAACTCAAAAAACCCCTGTGGAAAAAGGGAATACTGGATTTTGGACTCTGACTCCTTTTGCAGTTGGGAGGTCACAAAAGGAGACCTCTTTTCAAGAAGTCAGTAATTCCTGCAACTCCTGTTCAACTGAGAACATCCAACACATATGCAGCCCCAGACACCCAGAACATATGCAGCCCCAGACACCCAGACAGTCATTATCCTGTACAAGTGTTTCACAAGGGGCATCAATTTTGAGATGCCACAGAGAGTCAGAAGGTCCCTTCCATACAAGGACTGTGTTCAGAGAACACCACACATTGCCTTGGGTGCAGGTTTGAATTAGGGCTCCTTAGTGTACTTCCCTTTGGAGTTTTATAAAGAGCTGGTGAGTTGGATTTGTTTAGAAAGAACAGTTTCCATAAATCAGTATTATGTTTATTTTTCCTGAAATAAGGGCCCATAGCAAGTCTTTCATCAACCAAAGTGTGAAGCAGCTCTAGTTAGCTTCTCGTTGGCAAAAGAACAAAACTGACTGTCCTGTTTTACTTCATAGCTAACTGACTGTGATAAATGTGAAAGTGCTAATAAAATTAATTTCTGGAAGTCAAATACGAATGGCTTTTTCAGCATCGTAAATATGAGCAACTAGCAGAGGAAGACCTGGATGTTCAGGAGAAGTAGTTTAATGAAGCTGAAAACAAAAACAAAAACAAAAAACCCACCCAACAACCAGAAAACCCCGATCCAAAAACCCCAACCCCTAAACCAACCCAAAAAACATTTAAAAGGACTAGCAGTCTGTGAAATAACAGAATAATGCAATTCTACTAATGTGCCTAGAAAAGTTATATGCAATTTGAGGGAAAAGAAAAATCCCTCTCAGGTTTAGGTAATTGTTTCTGAACAACTCTTACTATTGTAAATACTTCACCTTCATACGACATACTTACTTATATACAGTTGGTTTTAAGATAGACATAGATATTAGGAAAAAGAAAATTGGAAGCCTATAGATTCTGATTCAACAGATTCATTGTCCCAACACCTTCTCACTAACCTGGGAATCCTCATTCTGCTCTCCAAACATGCGCTTCAGAATTTCTCTAGGGTCCGGAATTGGCGGAAGAATTAATATCTTCAGCCTTCAGAAAATTAAAAAGAAAAGTTTTAGATGAAAGATTTATTCATTTAAAACTCACCATTTCAATGTCATACTTGGGTGTGGTCAAGAAAATTTGCTTTGACATTACTGGTCAGCTTTCATTATCTGCAACTTTAGCCCAATTCTCACTTTTTACTCCCCAAACCAAAAGCAAATGGGAACATTCACACAGACAGATGCTAAATAACTTTCAGTGTTGGCAAAGACAGCAACAAAAGGAGACTTTTTAAAAAATCTTGTAAAATATACTATATAAGCTTAATTTTGAATTTGGACTTCATTGCCTAAGGAGAGAGAGGACACAGTAACTGTGCAACAAGAGCCTGTAAGCATGCATAAGCAACGTTACCCAAGTGCAACCAGAGCATGTACGTGGTCTATAAACCTAATTTTAATGACTGAGGCATGACGGCGCTGCCACTTTTGTTACACAAAGTGTGTTATGGATAAAACAGCTGCCACTGAAACATGCCACACCACGGACGGTTGCCTGGAAGAGACATGAATTATAACTCAAGTCAAAGATCAATCAGATTTAGCAGGTTGTAAACACGTTATTTACCTTTTCAGATAAATTAGCAGAATTATCGTGGATACTGCTACTATTAATGGAATGGCGATGATTAAAACAAAATAGAACGTAGAGTCTGTCTTCTCACCTGAAAAATTGTAAAAACGTAGGGATGTTTTGAGAGGCTTTTTAGGAATAATGACAAGTTAATTAATTCTCTAATTTCTTCATAGACAGAATGTCTTTCAAATACACTAGCACTTTTGTAGGCAAGGGCTCATTTTTTCAGAGCATAATATTGTAACGTAGATACATTTGGCAAGAAAACAACCACCAGCAAGGCTCAGGGCTGAAGAACTGACAGCCCTGGAAAGGTGTTGTTATTGCACAGTGGTGACACCACCAGCGTGTTCAGCACTGCAGGCAGCAACTGATGGCACTGCTGAAGGACTAGAGCTCCCTTGCCCTCTTTTCACCTAAAATGACATAGATACATAGGGAGATAATCTTCAACTCCCATTTACTTAGCAGACAGAAGGTATTAGACAGCTTATAGGTGAAGAATAAAGTGCAACAAGTTGCAGGCACAATCGTTCTCACCAATACTCTTCTCTTCACTCCAGTCACTGAAGAGCTTGCTGCTGTAACACTCGGGCTTTGGGTTTGCTCTCACTTTGAAGGTGTATCTGCTGTTGGGATCAACGCTGGGAATTGACGTGTAATTATTTTCAACCTAAGGTAAAAAGAAAAGGTAACTTGCTTTGTTCAATTACCAGCACATTCTCAGTCATTTACCAGCCCCTTTTCATTGCGCAGTTAATGTATTCTGAATATTTGGATGAAAGATCTTTTTGTGAATACTAAACTTCCTAAAAAAGGACACAGTAGCATTTAACAGGCAAAGACTGCCTAAATAGAGACTCCAAGGCAAAGACTTTATCTTATTCACTGCTACATCTACCACGCAGCATTTGGCATCAATGATTAAACTCAGACTCAGTGTCTGGAACAGTGTCTTTTTTTTTTTTGTTTGTTTTTTTTCTCTTTGCTGCCTTCCCCTCTCTCCGTCAGGGCAGCAACACTGATCCGACACTGACCACACAACTGTCTGCTGTGATGCCTCTACAGAGGTGTGCAAAATCACTAGCTGGGATCAAACTTCTTGTATTATTGATCCAAAATGCCAGTTTTCTGAGGTATGTTGACATTATTTGAGATTGCTAAATTTGAGGTAGGACAAACAGCTAACTGTGCCCCACAGGAGAAGACCGCCTTCTTACTTTTAAATTTCTCATGCCGTTTACCATTCTGATCAAACAGGACAGTCAGTTTGGCTGTGCAGATCCAGGCATAGTACATCCAGACACTGAAGTCAGTGCTTTTATATGTACATTAAAATTGGTGTATCCATCAGTGCACACCTTTTTCTTCCCCTGCATCCTCAGTCTTTTTATCCCCTTGCTTTTCTGTATAACATTCTGTGTTCTTGTGTGCACCAGCAGCTAATTTTGCTCTACAGTAATCAAGTCCCCTCATTCAAGAACAAGGGAATTATCTGACCACGTAAAGGCCAACAACAGGAAAATCCAACACCGAAAGATCAAAGTCCTGTACCACTGAGAAGCAAACAGGTACATGTATTACAGTGTATTTCCTGATAAGTGTTGTTTAATTTAGTAAATACTTCTTTAACAGACTGTTCTTACACACTACTGCTTTGCCATAACAAATAATGGAAAGGATTCAGAAGACCAGCTAGTGCACCAGACCCCTTCACATGCAGCACATATAATTTTTCAATTTTAAACAGCAAATATTTGAGTTACTATGAATAGCAACACAAATTATAAAAGATACATAGAAAAAAATGAATCCATTAACTGTAAGTAATGAAAAATTACTTTAATTATCCGAGCAGTGTCCAAATCACCATTGTGATATTCAACTTCATAAAATAAACAATTTTCTGGGAAGGTGTCTGATTCACTCCATTCTACATATATTTCCTCATTGATCTTTGACAGTGTAAGTCTTCTTGGCGTAGCAGGCCTTACTGAAATGCAAAATGGAAGAATTAGTTAAAAATTATATTTCACTGGGTACAAAAGTAGTCGGAAGTCCTGTATCGTATAACTTTACACTTGTAACAGTTTAGAAACGGAAAAAGGAAAAAGTTATCACCAAAAACTAAAGAAAGAATAAAAACAACAAAAGAGTGAGAGTAAAACGATAAACAAACAAACCCCAAACATCCACCCCTCAAAAAGCAAAGCCTGTACTATATAATTCCTAAATCAATAAGAAGAGAGCATCAAATCATATTGTGTCATCCACTGCTTATGAGTTGCAAACTTCTCAAACACAATGATATACTAGCAAACTTCCTTCTTTATATTTTTTGTAATGTGGTGTTAAACTTACCAAGGGTGGTAGGATTTTTACTGGCACACACAGGCCTAATGTCTTCAGAATCATCTCTAATCAAAATACTTATAGCTGGGTAAGTATTGGTGATCTTGGGGAAGGTAAGACTGAAAATGCATCTTCTGTGGTCCATAGAATAGTTGTTGCACTTCTCAGGGTTTTTCAAACCATCAAACCTATAGGAAATAAATATTATTTTTGTTACACTTCAAAAGAATAGGACAGCAAGAGGCAAGCTTGTTTTGATTACAAATTCTACAGAGTGATCTTGCATTAAAACAGTGCTATAGCACATATAAAAGTTAAGCTAAGCAAAGTAAGAAGCTTCTAATTTATCTCAAGCTTTAGAAAGAACATTATTTTTGTAAAAAGTGCCACGTAGCAGAAAAAGAGGCAAGTTTGCTTTATACCCAGCCATCAAAGATAACAGCTGCTTTCAGCTTTGGTTCCCATTTTCCACATGGGAAAACAATTTCAAGGAGGAAAAAAAAAAAAAGTATTCAGAAAACAAACTAATTTGGACCACTTCCTGTCAGCAGAATTTCCATCCTGTGACAGAAGGAGCGGATCAGTCTCCTGCAGCAATGCCTCGGGTACCGCAGCTCTCGCTCCAGACGGTCCAGTTTTACCTACTGCCTGCAGTCGCCTTGCAAAATGTCAGTACTCCCCGAGTTCCAATGAAAATACGCCAGCAGCTTTTCCTCCATAGAAAATTGGGAAATTGATTTATTTTAGTTTAATTATATGGAGCAAATCAGAGCTTCATAGGAGCACAAGAAGAATGACACCCCCTTGTTTCACGCCTCCCTGGACAGGGGCTGGAGAAGCTAAAACCGTCTGTCTGTTTTTGTGCCCAGACCCCTTTTTTTATCCCTCCTTCTCCTCTCCCCACCCTGATGGGGCTGATGAAGAGGGGGGTGTCCAGAGCAGACAGCACCGAGCTGATGCCTCACCCCGCTCTCGCGTGCCTGGCGTTCTGCAAGTACCACTGTGTGCTGATGGGATCCGTTTGTTCTAAGCTAATGTCATACTCATGTTCACTTTGGACGAAAAGAGAGGTTTTTAGAGGAAAGTATCAATGAAGAAAAATATAAAACAGAACCATAATTCTTTGGCTAGTTGTCCATTTGTTCCTGAAAAAAAAGAACAACCCCAAACCAAAAAAACCCCATTCACCAGCATTATGGAAAATGTATCTTTTGGTCCGAAAGTCAAGTGTTGCCTTAGTTTTCAGCTTTAAAACTAAAAAAAAAATTAAAGTCTTTTTCTTTCTAAGCAGCATGAACCAAAACACTTTGCTGTCACCACACATACATTTTTCACTAAAGCTAAGGGGTAAATTGAAAATACATAGCTCTAATCTATAGCATTGTTCCAGAAATTCAGATCTTCAACGTCTTATCGTATTGTTCTTGTAATAAAGGAAAAAAAAATAAAATATTTGAGTAGCAATTTAGAGAGAGAACAGTCCTCCCTGCACTTAACTAAAGCAGCAAGTTTCCTGCTGTTTGCTATCTAAAGGCATTAAATCAGTTTGCCTGAGAGACTGCAACTGGACAGGAAGAGGAAAACGTTTATTTAGTCAGTTCAGATAAGACAGAAAGCTGATTTAAAACTGCAACAAGGGGCTTTCAGAAAGAAAACATCAATATTCGTGCAGAAGCTAATGCAATCTGGCATTTCACAAGCCCCATCGACACGCAGAAGTATGCATAGTTTAGCGTGT
Organism: Tringa tobata; assembly: GCA_033628505.1. Classification (NCBI taxonomy): domain Eukaryota; kingdom Metazoa; phylum Chordata; class Aves; order Charadriiformes; family Scolopacidae; genus Tringa; species Tringa tobata. Next base: position 2,361 of record JAHREE010149761.1, on the reverse strand, counting down.
GTGGATCTTGCTGCCAAGTGTTTGCTCACACCACAACTCTGCTCCTTTGGAACAAGAGTCTATTTATGGCAGTCAGCTGGCAAGTGGGGATGATAATAAAAAGATATTCTCCGCAACTTTCAAGGTGAATCAGTTATTTATTACATTGAAGATATAAAAAAACCCTGCTGCTAAATGTTATTAATGCTTTTGTACCATTTCCTAATGATTTAAGAGCTGACCCCTACATTAGTGAGTGATTCCAACTTAAACAGCCCATGTTTGTTGGGCTCCAAAGAATGCAAATACCATATTGGTCTAGCTCAGGTCTTAACTCTCCCCTCTTTGAATCCACAATTAGAAAAAATTAGAAAAGCAGTAGCAGTTGTTTTAAAACGGGCTACAGAAGTAGTCAGTATTTCACATAAAGGTTCTATCAACTTCCCCAAAATGACTCGCCAACAGCAACCTTTTGACACTTCAGCAGTGAAGTTTTCTGTTGGACAGGACCCAACACTAACTTGGATGCTATGCCCCGAGTCATTCAGAGCAACAGAAAGAGCAGACAATTAAAAGGCGTCACATAAAGCTGAAGATTAGCGCTAAATCACTGTAGAGTTGGGAATAAGAAGTTCATACAAACCAGTAGAACAACGTATAATTGGTATCACTGCTTGCGTTCTCCCCGGGACGCCACGAACAATCCATGTACTCCAAATTGTGCCAAACACAGTTCAAACCAACAGCAGCAGTACCTGGAATACCTGCAAGGCAAGTTGGAAAGGTCTCTTAAGACTTATTTTGCCAGCAAAGTCTTCTCACCAAATTCCAGAAGCAAAACATCCCTTTTTACATAACTGTCTGGAAGGCAAAGATGGGTTACCTCAGCCCTCACTGCCTGTCTCAGCACCACAAATGATGAATTCCAGTTGTTTATCACTTGCAGCAGCTGAAATCTGAGAGTAACTTTTAAAAACAAGCCACTCGTAACAGTGAATCTCATTTTCCACCATGTCTGCCTTACTACTTGGAGTTACCCGATGCTAAGTTCAAGGTGTCGAGACAGGAAAATATCTTGTTCTACTAAACTACAGACACTTTAAAAAGGATTTAAAGTAACTAGCAATTATATGGATAGCACTTAGCTTTGTTATAATTGTTAGTCATCAACATTAAAAATAGTCAGCATTTGTTATCTTCTCCAGATAAAACATTAGCTTCGTAATATTCTGGATATGGAAATACCTGTAGATCTTAAATATGGACAAAAGCAACACTGGTTGCATTATTTATTGACACTCATGTACATCTAGATAGTCCATTTCTTCATAGAATCATAAAATCATGCAGGTTGGAAGAGACCCTTGGGATCATCGAGTCCAACCACCTATCCTACCCTACAAAGTCCTCCCCTACACCATATCCCTCAGCTCCACACCTAAACGGCTCTTAAACACATCCAGGGATGGTGACTCAACCCCCTCCCTGGGCAGCCTATTCCAATGCCCGACCACTCTTTCCGTGAAGAATTCTTTCCTGATGTTCAGTCTAAACCTACCCTGTTGGAGCTTGAAGCCATTCCCTCTCGTTCTGTCATTAATTACCTGTGAGAAGAGACCAGCACCAACCTCTCTACAGTGTCCTTTCAAGTAGTTGTAGAGAGTGATGAGGTCTCCCCTCAGCCTCCTCTTCCTCAAACTAAACAGTCCCAGCTCCTTCAGCCTCTCTTCATATGATTTATTCTCCAGCCCCTTCACCAGCTTCATTGCCCTCCTCTGCACTCGCTCCAGCGCCTCCAGATCTCTCTTGGATTGAGGTGCCCAAAACTGGACACAACACTCCAGGTGTGGCCTCACCAGTGCTGAGTACAGAGGCACAATCACCTCCCTACTTCTGCTGGTCACGCTATTTCTGATACAAGCCAGGATGCCGTTGGCTTTCTTGGCCGCCTGGGCACACTGCCGGCTCATATTCAGCCGCTTGGCAATTAGAACCCCCAGGTCCCTTTCTTCCAGGCAGCTCCAGCCACACTTCCTCAAGCCTGTAGCGCTGCAGGGGGTTCTTGTGGCCCAAGTGCAGAATGTGGCACTTGCCCTTGTTGAAACTCACACCATTGGTGCTGGCCCAATGATCCAATCTATCTAGGTCTCTCTGTAGAGCTTCCCTATCCTCCTGGGAATCAACACTCCTGCTTAACTTGGTGTCATCTGCCAACTTGCTGATGATACACCCTATGTCCTTGTCGAGATCATCAATAAAGACATTAAACAGAAATGGTCCTAACACTGAGCCCTGAGCCACACCACTTGTGAGCGGCCGCCAGCTGGATTTAAATCCATTGAGCACCACTCTTTGGGAACATTTTCAACACATTGAAAACCC